>ONZK01002506.1:102618-116346 GCA_900322385.1 Pharnaceum exiguum | reverse complement strand
CCCCCCCCCCCCCCCCCCCCCCCCCCCCTAAAATTTCCACACATAAGTTTGATATGGATGGAACTACCGAACTACGGAGTATATACTCTTTGATGTCACGGGTGCACTGGTGCAAAGCTTCTATCAAGTGCCAAAAATTAAATATCGTTGAGCGAGACCTAATTTAAAGTATGATAAAAGTCTTTCAAATGTAATAAAAATTTGTATCACTTATCTGGTTCAATAAATACAGTATCATATTAATTCTTTCATCATTAACATGGAAACTGGATCAGAACTTGAAGACTTCAACCACATTCACAATTTCACATCTTGGGATTTATTTGGGGAGCTGCGATCGAGTGCTGATGATTAAATTTTTTTAAAAAAATGAGGAGTTCAGATTTGTGAACTTTTTGTTCAAAGTTATATTAGGCATGATCAACAGTAAGCCATGCATCACTCTCGTTCAAAAATTTCCAGATTCATGGCCCAAATTAAAGGAGGAGGAGAGAGTATATGGTAAAAAAGCAATGCATTAATCCCGTTCAAAAGTTGACGGCTTGGGCTTTGGCCGGGAGACTGGGGACGGGAAGTTTCAAGATGTGGCTTCGGTGACAACGTCGTTTGTATATAGAAGTAGTGTACTGGATGCGATGATGACTATAGATTAATTAAGGATTTAAGGATGCGATGAACGATTGCCTTAGCTTCGTTAAGTCATACATTGCATGTTCATAATAGATCTCTCGGACATGCCCGGGGTTAAAAGGGAGTCTCTTATACGTAATTATATTATATATAACATTACAAAAGGAATTGGCGGTACACTAGGTCACTAGCTAATGATATAATCACAAGTGACTCAATTTTTAACCTCGGGCAAGATTTTTGGTTTTTTTCAATTCAATTCAGCATTTTTCAGTTTTTTCACTTTTTTCCAGTTCAATTCAATTCAGATATTCCTTACCGATCACAACACATCCTTCTTCTACTTACTTGTATGAAAACACAAAAGATACTCCATTTTGAAAAGTTATACTACTCCGTCTTCTACAACACCTTTAGTCCTTCCTTTACTTATTCAATACATCTCAACCAACACTAATAAAAAATGAATTATTAACCATTTCAGATGCATTAGTAAATCTTGATAGAGAATTAGCAAAGTTTTTTTTTTAAAAAAATAATAATCATAAAATGAGAAAACCACGTTCAAAAAGATAAAAATAATAATAAGCAATCGTAAAATTGATGCCTTCAACCATGACAGCTCACTTTTTATTTTTTTTGATAATAATCATAAAATGGCAAAGCCACCTTAAACAATCTTTTTCTTAATAAGCAATGCAACCTGGTATTATTGGTTTTTTCCAGCTCTTACCACGTAAGAAAATTGAGGTGGGGAGCAAATGTTAACTAGTTGGGAAACCTCTTCCACCCTTCTATTTCCTCCTATTTTAGAGGTCAGACGTACAATTTGAATTTCGAACTACGTTAGCTCTATAAAGTGAAATGTTTTCATTCATTCTACCCACAATTAACCATACCACTCAAATAAATTTCTTTTATGTGGTTAATTGGAGGAAAGGAACAAATGGGGAAGATAGTGTTATTTCTTCTCTTATGTTCCTTGTCCTTGATCAACATCGCATTAGCTCAAAATAACTCTCATGAATTTGACGATGAGAAATACTGGGAGATGAGACGTCAGGAGGCCACGAGGCGAAACACAGAAGCTTATAACCCTAACCCTTACAAAGTCACCGATCAAATTAACCAACGTGCTAGAATGTGAGTTTCTATTTCCATGCATTTTTTCTTACGTAAATGCTTGTTAATGTTGATTCATTGGCCAGATTGCCAGAAGAGTTCCTTTAATTTATTTACCAAGGGAATGGATCATTATAATTGCATTAAGAAATGCCCTAAATATCTAATACATGGACGTTAGGGAGCTATATGTATTACACTGTGGCAACATATATACAATCAAATATACGAGCTTTTTGCTAAAATAGCAAAATGGGAGAAACTATTTACTAAAATAGCAATCCTTCAAAACTATTTCCCAAACTAACAGAAGATAATTTGAAGTCAACTTTTTTGTTTAACAAAAATCAAAGAAGCGTTTTTTTAGTTTTTTTGAAAGCCAACTTTGTTTGATTAGGTTCAATTTATTATTGTAGTATCATTTTCCTTTTTAAAAATAAAAAAAATCATTGAGATCCTAGAATAATTCAGTAAAATTACTCATGGGAAGTTAAAATGAGTTTGCTCACATTTATTTATTCTCTGATGGGATAGTCATAATTCGTTTGTGAATAATCTTATTATATTATTATTGTTATTATTGTTATTATTATTATAATATTTTTAAAGACATATATATGTTATGAACATGACTTTCAAAGTATTTGATTCTAACTAAGCGTGTTTTTAAACACATTATATTAGTGTCATCTTTTGATATGAATTGATAATTACTCAATTAATGCTTAGATAAATTGTAAATTAAAATCTAAATGATGGTTTTTTTTCTAGATCAACTAGTCTGCGTTGACTAATGTACACCCAAAACATTAAAATTTGAAATTCTTCTTTCAAAAGTAATAAATTTTCTTTTTGAACCAAAAAAAAAGTAATAAATTTTCTTTTTTTCTCATTTTAATTTATATTAAGGTATATTATATATTTACTTTTAAGTGGGTGTAAAATAACACCCATATACCAAAGGCTTGTTAGAACTTAAATAAAACTAGTAAAAAATATTATGAAATGTTAGCCATATAAATTGTTTCAATCAAATATAAATTTATATTAATATTTTTCATTCATGCTGTAATAACAAAATAAAAAAAAGGAGAAAAGGAAACAAAAGAAAAAAAATGAAGTAATTGTTATAATCGGTTTTGCTTTTTTTTTGGGTTGACTCAACTTATTTTTTTGTTAGTTTGGGAAATAGTTTTGAAGGATTGCTATTTTGGTAAATAGTTTCTCTAGTTTTGCTATTTTAGCAAAAAGCTCCAAATATACTAGCTCCAACACAAGATTTATAATTAAAGTTTTAAACCACTAGGAGCAACTAAGGACTAAAGAGTTTTTAAGACAACTTTGTGTTTATTCCATATTAAAAAAATCACTTCATGTTTTCAGGTAAATGTTAAACGGTACAAAAAATGACCTTAAAACATAGCCATGTGAGGCGCATAACATAGTGTAATCAAATACCATTGATTTTGCACATAAAAAAGACCATTGATTCGCCACCTACACATCATGGCCATTGATATGTATTAATCAAAAAGATAGTTTAGATTACTCAAAAATGATTGAAGTTGGTATAATATAACTTGAAAAAACCTCAAAAAAATAAAAGTTATACAATTATAATTTAAAAAATCTATTTGACCAGATTTGTTATGGAAAAGTCTTTTTTTTTGTTGAAAAAGTTAATAATAATATTAAAAATTGAACTCAAAAGTCAAAACACTATAGAAAATCTTTATAAAAAAATTGAGCAGTATTTAAATTGTTTTACACCATTCTAGATTATCCAATTACTATTTTATCTTTAATTACATCAAAATCATTTATAGAATTTTTATAGTTTCAATCGCCAAGATTGTTTGATGTAAAATAAAAACGAATGAGTTAGATTACATATATTATGGTGAATCTCATGGCTACTACGCCATGGGAGTCACTATACCTTCCTTCATGAAATATCATTAATTCTTGGATATAATTGGTGTAAGTTTACACATATTGTTTCTGTAAAAACACTATAACACATACATAGCATGATTAATCACCTTTAAATACCATTAGTAAGAACCTTATTATTAGTCATAATTTCACCCATTATAAGTTTACGATCGATGTATTAAAGACTTGTTGATTAAATTTTGGTAGTGCCATAATATTTTTTGAGAACCCACCGGTACTGCCATATATTGATAAAACCTTAGGGCATGATTATTGGACATACTCATCCAAGTTTCAATATGGTATTTTTGATTAAAGTTTTAACCTAAGACTTACTTAATACTTGTCACTTTATTGGTGATATTTGGTTAATACTCATTAGTATGTAGTCAAAATAAAAATAAAAAATAAAACTAAAAAATACCATCACTCATAATTGAGTCTCAACATGGGTATTGCAATTGAAATACTCAACTTCATACTCTAACAAAGTCTCAAGTAATTGAGACCGCATTATTGGTAAAACTATAAAGTTTTACATTGAGACTCTACATGACACTCACCAAAGTATGGCCAATAATGCTGTAAAAGTACGGCTTTATGTTGCTTATTTGTCAAACATGTTAATACAATATGCTATTCGATCTGATCTGCAAATAATATGATGACTGACTGCACAAGCCTAAATATGCTGATGTGTATTCATATTTCTGCCTATTTTGGTCGTAGGGTTATGGAGAAGATAGGAGTAAACAGCACAAGAAGATCACTGAAACAGAAATACCATGGTTCATGTGTAGTAACGAATCCCATAGACGCTTGTTGGCGATGCAATAAAAACTGGGCCAAGAACCGCAAGAAGCTAGCCAAGTGCGCCTTAGGTTTCGGGTTTGGAACCACAGGTGGCATGAAAGGGAAAAAGTATGTGGTCACAGACTCGTCGGATAATGACATGGTTAACCCTAAACCAGGAACACTTCGACATGCAGTCATTCAACGTGAGCCATTGTGGATCATCTTTGCTACCCACATGACAATTAAGCTAAACCAAGAGCTCATTGTAACTAGCAACAAGACCATCGATGGACGCGGTTCCAATGTAATTATTGCTGAAGGGGGTGGGATCACTGTGCAGTATGTTGAGAATGTCATCATTCATGGGATTAAGTTCCAAAACATTGTCTCAGGGCCCGGAGGGATGATCCGAGACTCAGTTGATCATTTCGGATTTCGGACCAGGAGTGATGGGGATGCTATCTCCATATTTGGTGCACACCATGTTTGGGTTGATCACTGCTCTTTCATCAAAGCCGATGATGGGCTTGTGGATATTATTCAAGCTTCAACTGCTATTACCATCTCAAACTGCCATATGACACACCATGACAAGGTAAATATATATACACCCTTGCAATGGAATCGTTGAAGCAATAATATTGAATAATAATGTACTATTAGACTCATAGGCTAACACGAATCAAATAATATCTTTTCGTCCATGATACAATCAATTGATGAGCAGGCTTAACAACTAATGGCCGGTGTTAGTATATAAGATTTTCTGGTACCTACCAAAGAGATTGACATGACATCGTATTCTTTTCCATGATTTTGTAGGTGTTTTTGTTTGGTGGACAAGATTCATTCTCGGAAGACAGGAAAATGCAAATCACAATTGCATATACACACTTTGGGAAAGGGTTAGTGCAAAGGATGCCACGGTGCCGCTACGGTTTCTTTCATTTGGTTAATAACGATTATACTCACTGGCTCATGTATGCCATTGGTGGTAGCCAAAATCCAACAATCCTCAGCCAAGGCAATCGTTTCATCGCCCCTCCTAATGTTAGAGCTAGGGAGGTATACTCATCTCTTTTTTTTCTTCCTGTTTTCGATCGCTAAAACTAACGTATTTGTACTTTGTTCAATTTCTTACAACTTAAATCTGATAACTGAGATAATTTTTTACAAAAACAAAGAGGTTAACACATATATTCGCCTTGAAAATAATCTAAAGTCATGTATATGATACTCCTTTTAGTAAATTCTTAGCTTGACATACTATTATACTCATAATTAGTTGAATTAACCGACAATAAGGGCAACATTGCTTAGTTTTAATTAATGGCGGAGGTGATACAAATTTATTTCCTGTTTGTTATAGATCTGATATTAGTATTAATAACATGCAGATTACACATAGGGAAAACCCCCAATCCTCTTGGGACAGTGGGATATGGAGGTCCGAGCATGACTTGTTGTTGAATGGTGCAACCTTTGAACAGTCAGATGGTAACGTTCCGTCGTCCTACCGCAACCAACACCTCATTCGTGCCCTGCCAGGAACTCATGTAGCGGATATGACACGCTTTGCAGGACCTTTGAAATGTGTACCCAACTTCCCTTGTTAACGTCTCTGAGTAGTCTCTTGTACTGATCTCTTCTTTTAGGCAATAGATATTGAGCAATCAGAAAAAGAAATTCATCTTATATTTATTTTGTTGGATGGACTGAAATGATAAATCAATTGTCCATGTATAGTACTTCTATTTATTTTTTCTCCTAGTGTAGGCTACACCAGGTGTAGATACACTTGATAGGTGTCACTTCTTTTTTATTAAAAGTAAAAAGGAAAAAAAATGTGGCTAAAAGTAAGGCGTGTATTTTGGAGACATAGTCATACGAAAATGCCCATTAATCATATAAAAATACCTATTAGCCATTAGTCATATAAATTAAAATTAACTATTAGTCATCGCATATTAATTTTTTTAAAAAATTGGTGACATGGTACCCGGTGTACAGCTACATCAGATGTACACTACACCTGCTGTTTTTTTAGGGGGCGGGGTGGATAAATACTTTAAAGAACCCCTTCATTGTGCATTCGGTGTAACTTTATATAGTATGTCACGTTAACAATTAAAAAATATTGTAATATGGGCGTGTGATGATTAATAAGCGTTTTTGTATGACTAATGATAATCAAGAATTTTTAATATGACTAATAGTATATTCACAAGGTGTAAAATATAACTAGAACAAGAGACAAACAAAGAGGGAAATAAGTGCTACTCAGATTTAAATACTCATGTTCTTGTACTTGACATTGTCTAGAAAGGCTTCCTCATAGAACAAAATATCATACAAATTAAATACTCCTTAATAACCAATATATTTAGAAAAAAGGGAGGAATATTACACCCACTTTAAAATAATTATGATTCACCCCTAAATTTGGAAATAAGAAAGAGAAATCTTATTTTATTGCTTTAACTTAAAGAAATGTACAAATTTCTTACACAGGGTATATATGTAAGTTTTAATAATAAATAGTTAATCATCAAGTACGAATGAAAAAAAAAAGACTAAGAACTTTTATTATTTCTTTTTTGAAATATAACTTCTTGTGCCTTTCAATATACCGCGGAGTCCATGTCCATTAACATAGAATCAAACTTGCTTCGTAAGTTCGCAGACTTGTAGGGAAGATAATCAAGGTACTCCCTCCGTCTCAAGAAGACCTTTACAGTTGGATATAGACCGACATTATTCGAGTGAGAAATTGAGTTGACGCACTCATGGGTGTAATTTTAGTTTAAAAGAAGTTATTTAAAGCTGAAAAGAACATGCACAAAGTGCTACACAAACACACAAATGAAAGTCCATTAAATCCATTCGTCCAAAGTTTAGAACATTTTCCGGTCTTTTTATATTCAGCTTCTAACAACAAAAAAAACTACTACGCACCCTCAACAAAGGAATATAATATTTAAAAACAATACTCTATACTAGACGTCTAGACCTCATACACACGTTAGTCGGTAGGGTTAGGGTTCAATTGTTCCAAGTTAAGTTTTTCGCGTTTGTTAGTTTTGGGTTGCATTTGTGTAGTGTCAAGTTCATTATTAGGTTAAGAGGATGGGTTTGATTATTATCATTATTTCATACAAATTTATATGTTATTATTTTTGGTTAAATTATAAATATTGTACAAACTGTTTTAATTTCTTTCTAATGATTTTTTATTATGGTTTTAAAATATTTTAAATCATTATCTATTCTTCTTTTGAGTAATTTATTAAAAAATCTGGTATTGTTGTTTTGATTGGTTGAAGTTTGACCAAGTTTACGGGTTATTTGGTTAACAAAATTTTAATTTGTGCACTAANNNNTTGATTTGAAAGACTATAGAAACCATCTATACTAAGAAATTTTGTTTATATTATACAAATTGCTTAGAAGTACAAAAGACTGTCATATGCAAGAGCTTTTAGATAGAGTAGCAATATTGAACAAACTAATTACCAATCTAGCAATTTGATAATTCTTATTCCCTAAATGACAAAATGCAATAAAAAGTCAACTTCTTAAATTTTCTTTTGTAATCCCTACGTTAGTGGAGTACGGTTTTGGGATTGATTGCTGCTAGTTCTTTTTTTTTCCTAATATTTAATTTTGTGAAAACATTACTAATTCAAATAACAATTTAAATAAATTAGTTTTAATGTTGAAAATTTTCACATCTGTTCATCTCTAAATTAGTTTTAAACAAACAAAAAAGAAAATATACACTACCATGTATTGTTTATGCCCTAAAAATGACATCTAGTTAGCAATTTACTATACTCAGTCTAATAAAAAATAAAAGTACAAACTTAATTTAGATGGAACCTGATTTTTTAAATGAAGTGGAGAAGATGTGCTAATCTTAATCGTTGTCCACATTATACCAAAGTCCCCATTGTAGAGTAAATTGGAGGAGAAGAGCTTTTTCAAAGATGGTGCTGAGAAAAAGAACAACTCCCTTCATTGTACTAACTGATTTTTTTTTCTTAAAGGGCTATAACCTTACATTAATTTATTTAAATTGATTCAGCACACAAAATTAAATATGAGAAAAATAAAAGAATATGCAAACTTTTTCCGCTGACACAAACTGGTAAGCTACGTTTGCACTTCTTCTTTTTTTAATTCAAAGTTGACTTTTTATTTATTTTGTTATTTTGGGAATAAGAATTGTCAAATTGCTAAATTGGTAAATAGTTTGTTCAATATTGCTATTTTGGCAAAAACCTTCATATGCAAGGACAATTAAGGGCAAAATGGAGATATGAACGTCAGCTTCAAATATTTTGAAATTCAATTCATCACACACAAACCATCATCATTTAAAAATTGATTTCTTCCCATACCTTGTGGTAGAAAATAGTTTGATGTTTCAATTAAAACACCTTATTGGTTGATGTGTTGTAATAAATGAGCATTTGATTTTTTATAAAAAAAAAGAGTTATAGAGTATTTTTTTCGGGGTGTAAACCTACACCGGGTGTACGCGTACACCGGGTGAATTTATGACTAATAATAAAAGGATTGACGAATGACACTAAAAAGATGACTATTGGTATATGTTATAATGCTTTGAAAAAAACACCCGATGTACCTAAGAATTTGAGTAATTTAAAGGTATTTGAAAAAAAATCATAGGATAAGAGACCATGTATTATATATAAATCTACTGAGCTACTTACATTATAATTCAACTGTTTAAAAGTAAATATGATCTGAAAATTAATTAGTAATTCTTGTAAATTGTCTAAGAGGATAAATCGACTCATACAGTACTTTTTACAATCACACTGCAACAAAGGAGAATAAGGCTCCAAAAAATTTGTGACGTGCACTACTGCAGAACGTTAGTCTACGTACACTTAGCAGCAGTCCGGGCCCGGAGTCAAATAGTCTAGTGATTGACTGATCACAATTACCCCGTATTTTACCAGCTTAAATTAGCTGGGTTGCTAAATAATCGCATTCCATGCTTAAATTAGGTTGCAAATTTGCAGAGTTCTAACAGAAGTACTACCATGCATTAACCAGCGTTGATTGAGACCCAAGTTTATCTCTTTTTTTTCCTATTTCTCAACCACTCTCATTTATCCTATTTCCCACCCTTATTTTTTAATGCCTATTGTCTAATTGTCTAAAGGCCTCATAGACATCAGCTGGACTTGGAACTGCTAATTTCTTTTTTTAACCTTGACGTATAAAAATGCTTGTTATGCCTTTATTTTGTCATCCTTGTCCAAGAGCACCTAACATTTTGGAGGTTATCTATTTCGTTTCTCCATGGTTAATCCCATGGTGAAGCAATTTCTTTTCCTCCTCTTCTTTTTTTCCTCTTTTGTGGCGACATTGTCATCAGCTAATAATTCAGACAACGGCTTTGATTCGGATGATCATTTCTGGAGTTTGAGGGAAAAGCAAGCCGAGATTCGAAATCGCCTGGCTTATCATGCTGAACCTTTCAATGTCACCAACCAGATTAACCTTCGTGCTCGAATGTACGTGATTCTTTCATTTTGAGAAGGAACTAATTACATTAATATTATGATGTACATAAATTTATGTGTTACAAATATTTACTTGCATGAGGCACTTTTTTTCCTGCATGCAATTTCAGTTGAAGCTTGTTCATATGTTAGTGTCAACTGTCAAATTCAATTTCAAGATGCTCAGGAAATAAAAATTAAATTGATTCGAAGACCGGTAACATATATATTAGAATACCAGAATTTGGGCCAAAAGTTCTTGACACACATATATCTTATTTGGCCATCAAATTTTCTTATTTTGGTGATGG
Source organism: Pharnaceum exiguum (assembly GCA_900322385.1). Taxonomy (NCBI): domain Eukaryota; kingdom Viridiplantae; phylum Streptophyta; class Magnoliopsida; order Caryophyllales; family Molluginaceae; genus Pharnaceum; species Pharnaceum exiguum. The sequence continues at coordinate 106,016 of ONZK01002506.1, read as the reverse complement.
ATGAAATGAATTATATTCCAGAAACTTGTAGATTCTGCTTTTGATACTATCTTTGAAAAGTATTATCTTAAAAGACTAATTACCTCAACATAGTTTAATGTTGAACGTTTAATATGTACAGGACACTAGCGAAGCTTGGTTTAGGAACAAACAGCACTAGAAGGTTCTTGACAAAGAAATACAATGGTCCATGCATAGCAACAAACCCCATAGACTCTTGTTGGCGATGCCGCTCTGACTGGCAAAGGAACCGCAAGCGGCTTGCAAAATGTGTACTAGGTTTCGGCAGTGGCACCATTGGAGGCATGAAGGGAAAGAAATATGTGGTGACGGACCCATCAGATCATGATTTAGTGAACCCCAAACCCGGCACGTTACGCCATGCAGTCATCCAGAAGGAACCACTATGGATCGTTTTTGCTCGGTCCATGTACATCAAACTCCAAGAGGAGCTCATAATGGCTAGCCACAAGACTATAGATGGAAGAGGAGCCGATGTGATTATTGCTGATGGAGGTGGTATCACTATCCAGTTTGTTGAGAATATCATCATTCATGGGATCAAATTTAAGCACATTTTGTCTGGTCAGGGAGGGTTAATCAGGGATTCAGTGAATCATTTTGGTATGAGGAGCAAGAGTGATGGTGATGCCATCTCTGTCTTTGGCTCCCATCATATCTGGATTGATCACTGCTCCTTGACCAATGCCACTGATGGTCTTATCGACGTTATCCAAGGCTCAACTGCAATCACCATTTCTAATTGCCATTTCACTAAACATCACATGGTATATACAAGTCTCTTACCAATTCGAATTTCACTAGACAAATGACCTCTAGAAGAATTGTATACTAGTAAACATTCTTAAGGTAAATTGGGCTTAGATCTAATCTGTGAACTAATTAAATATTTCACATGATGGTCATACAGGCACTTCTTTTTGGTGCTAAGGACACGTACACCGGTGACAAGATTATGCAAATTACACTTGCATATAACCACTTTGGGAAAAAATTGGAGCAAAGGATGCCAAGGTGCAGGTTTGGGTTCTTTCATTTGGTTAACAATGACTATACCCATTGGGAAATGTATGCCATTGGAGGTAGCAATAAGCCTACCATCATAAGCCAGGGAAACCGATACGTTGCACCTCCTAAAAATAAGAGGGTAAGATTCTAATCCATATCATTAAAGTTTTGACAATGGATCTTATCAATGAAGTTATAGAAATAGTTAAGTGGTGCATCCATGTAATACAATTTATGCAGAGTCACATTATTGTTATTGACTAGAAGAATGTCATGATAAAATCTTCTTTATATGACTGCAGATAACACATAGGGTAACAGGATCAGTTCAGAGTAGTGGAACATGGAGGTCAGAGGGAGACATGATGGTGAATGGCGCCTACTTTGTCCAATCAGGAGAGCCTCTCAAGAACAACCCACATAAGAAGAAAATGATTCCAGCTATGCCAGGGACTCATGCGGCTGAAATGACCCGGTTTGCAGGACCTCTGAAATGTATCAAGAACAGGCCTTGTTAGCACATATCAACAAATGTTGTCGCCTTAAACTTTGTGTATATATTTTGAAGGGGAAAATAGAAGAGGAAGAGAAATTCATTTTATTGACCTTCTAATAAATAAGTAAACTTGAATTATTAGAGATTGTGTCTCATTAACCCAAGCTTGATTACCTCCACATATAACGGTAAATCGAAATCCAAATCAATAATAAACCATGCCTTTAGCAATCATGTTTAGATAGTACTGCGATTACACTGATCGAAAGTCAGTTTCTTTTTGGCCGTCAGAACTCGGAAAGATATCAAAATGGAATCTATATCTGCATAGTTGTGATGTCAAATGGAAAATGAGGCTTATAACACGAAACAAACATCTTAACAGCTAGCTGAGGTACCTCTTTGAGAACTATATGACATGTCAGGGAACATTTAAGATGTAAGAACTTAGCTACGATTCTCATGTTTACAAAAGTGGACGTACATGTCGTGGTTGAACCTAGCCTTATTTACAGGGTAGATTAAGGCCCGTCACATTTCCCATTTCAGCTTCACTCACTACCTAGTACTTGCTGATGGCAATGTGTTTGCACACAATCACCTCCTCTCATGCTCAAATCAAATTAATTAATGGAGTCTCGCCATTCCTGTCAACTTATTATACACGAGCGACAGAGGATTTGTTCTGTTTTATGCACTGAAAATGCATTCTTCAACCGAAAAATATGAATATTTGTGATATATAAGGGAGTAATCTTGGTTAGCATCTTGCCTTACTGATGCAGCCAAAAGGTAGCTCAAAGTTTTGGTGAAGTTGTGTTTGTCTAACTGTAAGGAGACCGTATAGTGAAGCAAATGGAACAATCTGTTGGTCTACATTTTCTCTGCAACTAAGAGTAACTAGAAAACTGAGCTAGTAGCCGTCGCAGAAACTCGCTGAAAACTATACTAGTTTACAAGCTTTCATTAATTGTCCGCTTTAAATCTTTAATTCAAGTGATTTTCTGAGCTGTTATATGGAGGAACATCATTAGGGAACTAGTAAACGTACCATTCTTTTTTCCTTCTGTGTTTGTGTATGGTGTGACATTACATGGTATGATGGTAATTCATCAGGGAAGATGTTGGTGTACCGTGTACGTATATTGCAGAGAATTCATCGAAATACTGTGACGAACTAGTGTGCTAGAAATTGTCAAATGAAGGTTTCAATTAGTTAGAAGCCTGAAAAATGAAAATGACACTACAAGAATCTAATTCTGTAAAGGCAAATGTAATGCAATAGCAGTATGACGAACCACCCACTTAAACATGTTTATTCCTGGTAAATGATCAGACATTATTCTCTCTGCAGTATGTGATCTATTAACCTAGTCCACAGTCATGGCCAGGTTCAACTAGCAATCTATCATAAACTTCTGACCATCAGATGTCTCTACACACTCTAATAATAACCTATAAAAGGTGCGGTAGCTAGCACAACCAGAAACCATGCCAAAGACTTGATCATCAAATGTTCCCTAGAGTTCCCACCAAACACTTCACAAGGGCAGAAAGAGCTACGTACTTCTAGAAGTTGTAAATTCGATCTGTCCTGACTGAAGTGTTTGGGGGAACTCCTGGGTTCATTTGATTACTCCAGAAGTTTTCATAGGTTTCTATCGTGCTGTGCAAGTGTCAAGACATTTTGTTGTACAGGGCAGGGTTTTTTTTTTCTGTTGTTAATCATCTACTTGCCTGATCTTCTCCACCCCAAACTCCTGCAGGCCCTGCTCCTAAGAAAAGGTTAACTTTGTTTGAAGTAATGCGCTAGTTATGTTTTCAAGAGCCATGCTAAGAGCTATACTATCTAAGTAAGGTTTTTTTTTATGAC
>ONZK01002506.1:71043-95918 GCA_900322385.1 Pharnaceum exiguum | reverse complement strand
CCCCCCCCCCCCCCCCCCCCCCCCCCCTACGAACTAGGTTCCAATTCACACAAAATGGTCCACCACGAACGGGTTTTGGAACTTCCCTGAACTCGTTCCCATACCATAGGGTCCACAGCAAATCGGGTTCCATGGGACAACGAGCACCTAAATCGTGACTTATGGCTGAAGGAAGTACAAATTTCCACCTCTCTGGTCAAAGGTGCAACTCATGGATAAGCCAAACGGCATTGTATACTCAGCTCAAACTTTTCAATGAAACCTCCTCTCAAAAAAAAAAGATTAAATTGATACAAAAAAAAAAAATTCTTAGTTTGCATAATGCACATAGCATGTAAACACTGTAACCCATCACCTTGAAAGGAATTAGCAATAAATCTTCACAAATTATACTCAGATTCAAGGAAAGTTATTGCGCAACTTCACCACCAAATTTCAAAGTTGAAGCTTCTAAAGCATACACCAAATAAATAAATTGATCTCAACCATAAATATTATCTTTCCAAAAAAAAACAGCCAAAATGCTGACCAGCTAAGACGGCAAACTCCAATGAGGACCACTCAAGATCAATACAATAACACGCTGAGGATCTTACTTACAAATTAGACAAATCGAGAGATAACTACAACTCCCACTGCCCAGACGAATTTATCAAACCACAAAAAATCCTCAAATAAAAATTGACTAAAAGGTGACTAAAATCCCCTTCAGCCCAAACTCAGTCTATTCTTCCACACACCTTCCTCCACCCCAATGTCTCTCTCCTCTCCCATTGACTCCATAATCCAGCGCCACCATTTTCTAACATGGCCACCCCCACCCTCTCCCCCAATCACCTTCTTAGCGCCACCTTCTTTCTCCCTCAACATCACCTCACACCGGCAAGGTGAGGATAAAAGTGAGAGTGGATAGAGAGCAATACATTATTAACGGTAAACTAGGATTATTGTAGCTTATTTTGAGAAAGTGGACAAATATTTCTGGACATTTTGGGAAAAAATAATTAAATCCAGAAGGAGGGAGTATTTCACTGAGGTTCATTCCCAAGCTTCATTCTCACATAAAATCTGCAAACAGCTTCTTTTTAATAGGACTTTGAATAACTCAAAGCAGTCTCATACTTTCATACTATCATCAGTAATTCACTCCCATGCTAAAAACCACCCCTTCAATCAGAGTGAATATACGAATAACATCAACCCGTCAACTCTCACACAACTTCCACAATAGTCCACCTACCAATAACACTTCCTCAGCACATCTTCAATCTCAACAACCACTCAAGGGTATTACATTTACATTACACGCTCAGACAAAATCCAATATCACCATCCTGATAGCAAAATACAAACATTCTCCAAAAACCAAGTTTACTCTCGGACTAAACAACCCAAAATCATCTTCCTAGTAAAACAGAAAACTCTTTACATTGTCTATTCGCATACTACCACCTATCACACTACTCTCGAAAAAATTCCTATTCCGGTTGCTCAAAATAACCAAGTCAGTTTTTCCTTCATAAACAGCTCGAAAAACTCCCCGTTACCAACTCAGTCTCCTCACTTCAGTCACCCAACAAAACATAAGGTCTCAACATCTAAAGTCAAACCCTTCGCCTCACATTCTCAATACACTATCCATCATCAAAATTTCAAGTCAAATGCTCAACTTAGCCTAACTTAGCTACCTTTCACAATTTACAACTAAACCAAACACAACAAAATCAAAACAAAGCAACAATACTTGCAGAAGAGAAGAGAGGAGATTCACCTGAGCAGCAATAGGGTCGTCAGCATTCGCCGAATCACCGGATTTCTCAATTCCCTTCACCACAGCCTACAACATCACCAAAAAAAACAAAACAAAAAAAAACAATCAAAACCAACAAAAAAGACAACACTTTTCTCCACTAACAACGCACCAATGACCCAAAACTCCATCTGGGTATTTTTAAAACATTAAAATACCATCTGGGTATCTCTCAGATTTTGATTTACTTCACTCAATCATGCCACGTGGCACCACCACATCAATTCACTATTCAACAGTAATATTTTTTCATTTAATTTTTTTTGAAATTACCTGGAGCTCGGCAAGTACGTCGGATAATTTACCGTTCTTAAGCATGACAGTCCCCGTGTAACCTTAACATCAAACAATCAAAAAAAAGGAAAATTAAATAAGTTAAAAGAGTGTGTGATGTTGAGTTAGATCAGTGGTGGGGAGGGGAAGAGAGAAAGAGAGAGAGAGAGAGAGTAACCCACCAGCACCCATGAGGATGAGGATCTTAGATAACCCAAGTCCAGTTTGCATGGCCATGATGATGGCTGGTGGTTGAGTTACGTAGTTTTTGGTTTTTGATTAGTCAGAAGAAGAAATAATAAAGGGTGGTAATGAACCCTAAGGAGAGGACGGACGACTGGGCAAGACAAGGCAAGGAAGGTGTTTTATTATTATTTGTTTGGTTTAGTTGTTGTGTGTTGGAACTTGGAAGAAAGTGTTATACAGTTTGAAGAAGATTGAAATGAATTAAAGAATTTTTATTTTATTTTATTTATTGATAGTGGAATAAAGAGTTTTTACACTTTGTAGGAGTGTTTTATTTCTTTGTCTCTTTCTTATTTATTTTTTAATATACTTTAGTAATAACTAATAATATATATACTTCCATCAAAAAAAATAATATATACACTTCTACTTTGGTTGTGATTAGTGAAGTTTTTTTTGTTATTTTTTTTAAAATATTTGGGTTTCTGGGTGGTGATTCACTGATTTGGGATGAGGGTGAATTTGATGATGATGTATTGATGTGTATGTGTTTGTTTTGGGCACGTTGGTATTTGGGTAACCGACGTCGTTTTCGGATTGGACTTTTTGTTTATGTTTATAAACTGTTTTGGGTCTGAAAATTGGGATGGAATTTTTGTGTTTGGATGACTTAGAAGAACGAAAGTTGGTTTGGCTGATGGCTTGAGGCGGAGTCAAATGGAGTTTCTTGGGCTTAAAAGAAAAGGTAATTAATTTTGGGATGTCGGAAAATTTGTGTAAACTCGTTTTATATATGAGATTGGCTATTACTGACAGAAAAAGGTTTATTAAAGGTCATTGACTCATTATACTCATTGGACATTAGTGACCCATGGATGGACGTTAATAACTACGACTTGTTGACTACGATTTGTGTTGGAATGACTACTATTTGTTTATTTGCTCAAAGAGGGGTGTCAAATATCACGATGTAATCAAAGCTTTGAGTTTTTTTGACAAAATTGCTGGAAATAATACCAAGTTGGGGCCATTATCTCAAAATAATCTCAAGTTAAGATATATCTCAAAATAATCCCAACTTGAACGACTTTTCACCGGAGCAGATTAATGATGTCCTAAAAGCTTTCTCATGTGGCTAAAGAACATACACCTAATGCTGATTTGGCTACAGATTATGTTAAAATATAAAAGGAAAAGAATGAATAGAAGGTGAGATGAGAGTCACGCGGGCTTCATGTGCTCTCATTTAACTTAATCAAGAGGTCAAGTCAGCATTAGGCGCATGTTCTTTAGCTACATAAGCAAGCTTTCATCTGAAAACAACTTTCTGGCCATCATTAATCTGTTAAGGTGAAAGTCAGGCAAGTTGGGATTATTCTAAGAAATATGTTAACTTGGGATTATTTTGGGATAATAGCCCCAACTTGGGATTATTCTCAACAATTTTGCCCGTTCTTTTTGGGCAAGAATATTTTTTATTTAATGTATAATATAATTAGACTAAATTGAATCTCAAGTTTTAGTTAGGTCCAAAACTTGATTATCAAAAAATCATATCAAAAACTTATGAATTTTCACCAAATTTCAATTCAATATTTTAAAAAAATCACTTTTATAATTCAATTTTTTCTTCTTTGGTTAAGCCTACAATTCCTTATATATCATAATTATGAATTCCTAAAATTGTGATATTGGGAGTAAATATAGAATTGATTGGGCTTAAAATTGTCTCCAATTCTTATGTACACCGGGTGTACGAGTACACCTTGTGAATTTATAACTAGTATTACTATATTTATCATTAGTCACATTTTTAATGTCATTAGTCAGTCCCTTTATAATTAGTCATAAATGCACAAGGTGTAACAATACATCCGGTGTACGGTGTACCTAAAACTTGCTGTAAAATCAATTCGGTCCGATCAAAGTCAATCGAATTCAACATTTTCAAACTAAGTATACATCCATTCCGACCCAAAAAAAAAAGTGGTCGAAATTCATATCTTGATGGTTTGACACATTACAAAGTTCAATTTAGTACATTGACACTAATACACAAATTTCTCTTATTTTAATTAAAACCTTTTAAGGGGAGTTTACATTCAAAAACGGTACTCCAATTCTTAGGTATAGCAGATGTACAGGTACATTTTGTGGATTTATAACTAGTATTACAACAAATATTACAACAAATATTATTAATCACATTTTTAATGTCACTAGTTAGTCCCTTTGTAATTAGTCATAAATCCACAAGGTGTACCAAACACTTGTTCAAAACTTTATACGGCATACTGCATACACATTCGATAAAGGACAGTCATCGGTAGAAAAATAGATCACTTTGTTTTTACAGGCTGAGAAAGGAGATTAACCGCCAGACGCCAGTCACTACCTTTCCTATCCACAAACGCTGACATGTCTCCATAGGGGCTATAGCAAAACTGACCTCTGATCATAAACCCACTGCCTTCCCAACCTCAAAACCCACATTACTATCTATCCATCTTCTGTTATCACATATTTCCTTGTCTCTACCTTATCAGACAAATCATGAAAAATGTGGTCACTTAGCAGCTCAACCATCGTTCTTGTACCACCATGCAACTTTAAGCTTAAGCCTAGCAAGCAGCTTAGTCCTCTAAATATCCTGTTCCCTCACAGCAGTTACTCAGTATTGTCGTCCAATGTCCTCAAGTTTGTTGCATGCAAAGCTAACTCTTCTTCTCATAATAAAAACCAACAGCAGGCATGTTAGCTAGCTATATACTCTTTTCACTCTTTAAGTTTGTTCTTTGTCTCTTAAAAATGTTATCTTAACTTTTCTTATTGGCTTTGTTTTGTGGGTGTAGTTAGCTTATGATCCTTCAGATGACATTTTTGGCATAGATGTGGATATATCACGCAGGTTTATCTCATCCCTTTTCCCTTTTTTTATGATCATTTCTGCTAGCTGATAGGGAAAGTTTATACTTTGTAGCATTTGAAATAACCAAGGTAAGCTTCTTTCTGTTGTGTTGCCTTTTGATTTAGACCAATGTATCCATGTTACTATGAAAGTATGAAGTATATAGAATTATGTTGATATTTTTGGTGGAACTATTAGCTCTGCTATCAATAACAGTATGTCCAACTTGATTAACATGTTGCTATTATTTGTTCTTGCAATCAAGCTTTCATCTTACTGAAACCACAGCATGTTGAAATATTGGTCTGTGTAATATGTTGATAATTCGTTTCTTGGGTTTGATTAGTATGGTCATTTGATCACTTGTCGTCTTTCCGAGACATTATTCATCATTCATTGACTGGTGACTAACACCGGACATTCAAGGAAACAGATTCTGAGTCTATCCAATGTATTCAGGCATTACTCGATCATCCGAAACATTTCACTACTTGATCATTGCATTTAGTAGGTTGTTTGATCTTGGAACTGTCGAGGATTATTGATATTCCCGGAGAACAAGTGTAAATTATGAAAAATCAATGAGGACACTTCAAACACCACTTATTAACAAAATAGATTGAAAGGTTTGTACTGCTGTGCTCTACTTGCATACAAGGAAGATCCTTTGGTGCTGAATGCCTGAACTTTGAAGAGGGTAGTTAGTATTTCTGGCAAACTGATTTCTGTAACTAGTACTTCTGCCTGTATATGATGATTATACCTGTTGCATATGGTTTTATCTGAGCTTCATAGAGCATTTTTCCTAGAGCTAGAATCTGAAAGAAATCAATTGATCATATAGTGGAAGCTGATGAAGTAGGGTGATTTTAAATACAATATTGTAGATTAAGGAAAAAAGAAGAAGAAAAAAAAAACAGGATTCTCATATCAAGTCGTTAATTTGATTGTAGGGATGTAAAATCTGATCTTCCTGAACTAAGATCATGGTTTGGACCCAATGGGCAGTACATTAGAGAACTTCCCTGCCCAAGTTGCAGAGGAAGGGGATATACTCCATGTGCAGAGTGTGGAATAGAGAGGTCTAGACGAGACTGTTCACTTTGTAGCGGAAAGGTAAAAAATGCTTCTTTGGGGCAAATCACTGGCTCAGCCAGCAGCTTCTGCAGTTATATAATTGGACTGTATTATTTTAAGTAGTCTGAGTCGTTATCGTGTTGCCTGTTTTGCTGCAGGGTATGATAAGTTGTGAACAATGCTTGGGAGAAAGGGTCATATGGGAGGAGTCTGTTGACGAAAAACCATGGGAAAAAGCTCAGTCAGTGTAATTCATTAAACACCATTCTGAGTTGATCATGTACATTTACTTTGAAAGATATCATTTTTGCTGTGTTTACAGATCTTTTCCTCTGTGATGCCTTCATTCTCTCGATTGTACGCACACTTGCTTCTAATTAACTTAATGTTTTAGATGCTAGGCCTTACATGTCTGCTTGCCTTGATACTCGGTTAATTTTCAGCTCTCCTTTCAAGGTCAAGGAAGATGATGAAGTTGACAAGTTGGAACTGAATCTAGATGTGAGGAAAAAATCAAAGCGAATTTATAAGTCTCATCCTCCAGAAGTTGGGCAGAAGATCAGCCGTACTTTAAAGGTTAGTTTTCCTCTTGCTGCTAGAGCGACATGAGCCACGGGCCCACAGCTCTGATGGCTGTTGGTTCTAGGACATTTTCTCTGCCCCCCTTCGTGATTATATGTTTCAAATAGAGGGGCGCAGGTGAAAAAACTGGAGAGCATGAGCTTCTGTAACTTTCTTGTCAACTTTTATTCTTTATTACAGTATTTCTGTTTTAGTTTGGTTGAATGCAGAGTCTGAATGCAATGACGGGTCTGTTCAGCAATAGGATGAAGATTATCCATCGTGATCCTGCTCTTCATGCACAAAGAGTGGCTGCAATCAAGGTCTAAACCCCTATCTGTTTTTGTTACATTGATAATGTGGACACGATTGATGAGTAGAGTACTGATAATTCATTATAAGAGTGAGGATGAATGGGTATCCTCGTAGACTTTTACCTTAGTCCCTATGAAAATAATTATGATAACAGAACACACATGTGCCCGCCGCTCACGCACCCACACAGGCACACACAACTTTCATTGTTGGAGTGACACATGAAAAGACTAAAAATGGAAAATGTGATGACATCTGGTCGAATCCATATCATGGAAGTGGAAACTCATATGAATGGTCCATCTAGTGTGTCTCTTCAACTTGATTAGGCATTGATGTTTTTTTCTCTGAAAGTTGCTAATATTTAGAACTAGTGGTACCAGACTTGATGTTTCAGCTACAAACAAGTAAATGCTATTTAATACTTTTATCAGAAAATATTGATGGTGTTGGATTGTTAGAACTCAAGGACGGCATTTGCTTGGTACAATCTGAGCCTGATCGTTGATCATGTGCAGAAAGCAAAAGGGACACCTGCAGCGAGGAAACACGCTTCAGAGACCCTGAAAGCTTATTTCAGCAATCCTGAAAACCGTCGCAAGAGAAGCATTGCTATGAAAGGTCAGGATTTTTTTTCATTTACCAAAGAAATTAAATTTAACCTGCGGGCTGTGAAATGTGAATAAGCTCTTCATGTTCATATGGTTATATAATAGGTTATGCACCATATGTCATGTCTGGTCTTGGCATTGCCTATTCTAAGATTGGAATAGATACATGAAGTTTGTGAAGTCTCTCTTTTATGCTTTTTTACTATTACTGTCAGTGTCACTACTTTCACTATCTTCTCTACTTTGTCACTACTTTCACTATCTTCTCAACTTACAACTGTGAAAATCAATGCCGCCGCCACTTCTATTCTACGAAAAAATTTAATAGTCCTCTTTATTTCACCAGACACACTATTCGATTCCGAAGTTAAACGATGGGAAAGAAATAGAACATAGTTATAATTGTTGTTAAACATGATGAGTTTGTACATAGAACATATTTATAACTGTTGTCAAACATGATGAGTTTGTACAGTCACTGCCTCCTCCCCTTCTTTTCCTTGTGGAATCATATTGTGTTTTTGATTTGTTTAATTTTCAGGGGTCAAATACGTTTGTAAGAATTGTGGACGGGAGGGACATAGGAGAAATTATTGTCCTGAACTTGGGGACGACGCAGATAGAAGATTCAAATGTGGGATATGTGGGGAGCGAGGTCACAACAGAAAAACATGTGGAAAACCTAGAACAAGGGTCGATGGACCAATACGGTATTATCACTGTAGTGTATGCGGGAAAATCGGCCACAATCAAAGGTCTTGCCCTCTCAAGACAGGAATTCAGTCAGCGTCAAACACTGCTCATAAAAGCCATGGAGACTCTTAAATAAGTTCCTTAACCAACAACAACATCAACCTGAGTGTAATCCCCATTCAATGGGGGTGCTCGGGGCCGGGATGTACACAACTTTGGCGAATAGCAGATTATAGCAGCAGAAGTGTAAATAGCTACTGGGGCAAAAAAAACCAGTTCTGATGTTTGAGTTCAGGAATGTGTATAAAGGCTCAATAAGTTTAGTTCCAAGAATCCTGTACGTGTGACAACTAACAATTCACTAGGCTACGAAAAATGAGTGGCTTGTCAAGTCCTATGCATTTTACTCTTGCTTAGCTTCTAGTCCTATGGTCATAAATAATATCCTTGCAAAATATAGCCTGCCATATTCAAGAACAAACCTGGCATAAAAATCACTGGAAAAACACCCAGAAAATGGACCGGATCACTAAACCATACAAGCATACCATAACCACAACAAAAGGGTCCCAAGCAAAACATAGTAGTAAAAATAATTGTGACAGCAAGATTATGCTAAATTTTTTTTAGTAGACTCTCAATCTCCAATTCTAGGTACGTGTACATCGGGTGTTTTTAATAAAATATTGCAACAAAAACCATTAGTCAACAATTTAATATCATTAGTCGGTACATCTATTATTAGTCATAAATCCACCCGTGTACGTGTATACCCAGTGTAACAAAGACTTGATAATTATTGTCAATAGCTTTTTCAAAGAGAATCATCCATATTTTAACATATCTACAAGTCATATAGTCAAAAGAGTAAGATTTCATAAATATGCTAGTAATGCCCCATTAACCGTTACACCCACGATAGTATATCAAGCCATAAATCTACGTAACCAAACATGGCCTATACTAGCGTGCAGTCGTGGTCACTCGTGCACGGTGCACCACTACATCTTAACGGTTCTGACCTTGTGTCCAGTGTCCTTGTCTATCTATATAATACTAGAATATAAACCGAACAAACAAATTTTTCTCCTGTTTGACACTTTCAGACTTGGCCATGACTAATCCAAAAAAGGGTTGGACCCGACAAAAAAACCGCCGAACAACTCAGAAGAACAAAATGTAAGTACTGTACACTCATTTCTTTCTTACTATTTATTCCAACTCATTTGCTGACAATCCTGTCTTTTGGTGACTGTTTTCCCATGTGGGTTTTTCTTAATTAGCTTAGTTTCATGTTCTTGTAACTCATTTCTTTCAAAATATAAATATAAATATAAATATAAATACGTGGGCATCTCATTTTTTGGTAGAAGAATGACTGACTGTTGCATGGCATGGATGAATGGTTGTAAACTTGTAGTTTGTGGGTAGAGTTTTTTATTTTTTATAATGTTTTTCATCAGCCAAGAAATAAAATTAAGTTTGTTATGTTGTACTTAGGGAGTAATAATAATGTAGGGCACTGTGTTTGCAGTTTGCATGTGTAATCTTCAAAAGGGGTTTTTTTTTGTAGGGCAGTTTGTTTGTTTGTTGTTTTCAGGATGTGGGTTTGTTGGGTTGGTTTTAACTTTTAAGAATGTGGGGTTTTTTTTTGGGCAAGTTTTAGGTTGAGTTTTGCTCAAGTATAACTGGGTTGGATCATAATCTAGTTCCAGTTTTTTTTTTTGTTAAAAAGTGATGGGTTTAATTTAGTGATCAATTTCAGGGATGAGGATGGTTGTTGGGTATTGATTGATTGGTCTTCGGATACTATCTCTATGAATAATTGGAACCAAAAGAAAAGAACTTGAGCAAAGTGACCAGGATTATTTAGTTTTTGAAGGGAAAAGTTTGATCTTTAATGTCAATAACCTGTATGGATTGGAATTGTTGTTGTATGCCTCTCTGGGATGGCAAGTTCGGCGTCTTGCAACTCGGCCTTCCGCTCCAAAACTTGATTGTTTCTTCAATTGTTATAAAGAACTCCTAAAGAGCTTTTCAGCATGATGTCTGTAGTGATTCCTATAGGGCTTTTAGTTTGTTTTTTTAGTGATGCACATGTACATATGATTTTCAAGGATGACTGAATGTTAAAAGGAGAAGGGACAGGGGAGGGGAGTTTTTTTTGAAGTGCTTTGCGGTCACTTTTGTTTGGCATTTTTAATTGTTCCCTTCTCTCAGCCTATAGTCAGAGCCAGGGTGTATGAGTCTTGTCTTTGTTCACATTGTATCAATAACATTTGTCTGGGTAATACATGGTGGCTAAAACTGTGCATCTCGGTAGTTATCATAGTTGTTTGCAAATGGTGGCTACTACTGGTTGAAGGCACTATTAATTGTTTTTGTTTCTTTGACTTGATTTTTGACTAGTTGTATGTATCGGCCATGTCTTTAAGGCTAATCAAGGTACAATATCAGAATTTTTTTGTTGAGGCATTTTAACAAGGGCAGTGATTCTAATCATCAATATGGAAAAGCTCTTTATGTTATTACCATTTATACTGTCAGCAACTTGTAAAGTTATTGTCGATCGTGTCAGTCACACTCTCTCTCAATCATGCTCACAATATTCAGAAATAGTTCTATGAGGGAGAGTGATATTTGGGCTTGTTCTTAATAATTCCTTGTTCAATTAAACCAATTGTGGAATACTGCGATAGAGAGTTCATTTTTGTGTTAAAACAGAAAATTACACTGGTTGGAGGCAAGTTTGGTTCTCTTTCTACCAAGCCTATTGCTTTCAAGTTTCAACCAAACTCTGCTTTTTAAGTTGGTTTTGTGAAGCTTTGAACCTTTTCTTTGGTTTGTAACTTCGACTATTTGGGTCATACCCTAGCATCTCCTTCTGTAGAAATGTAGAATGATGATAGATGCAGTCCCCTTGATGATTGATTCAGTGCCCTTGCAGCGTTTCACTTGTTTATCATCTTGAGCAAAGAATTGGATTTTTTGTTAGCAATATGAGTCAAGGTTCTTGGTTTAGGCTCTTATGGTTTAAGTGTTTTTTCATTGCAGAAATGAACAATCAAGAGAAGGAAATGGTCATGGTCGTCTTTCTGCTCTTCCTACGAGCTTGTTGTGTGATATCCTGTCGCGTCTCCCTGCAAGGATCCTTTCGCAGCTTAGATGTGTTAGCAAGGGCTGGAATAATCTTATCCTTGATCCTCACTTTGCTAAAATGAATCTTGGTAGAACCAGCAAAGATAATCTGAACATCGTTATTAGAGATGACCAGTCACATGTCGTAGATCTTAATCTACTAAACAAAGCAGTTCTGGTTAACGACCCCCCTACATGCCCTGAGGGATGGACCAGTATAATGGGGTCTTGTGATGGCTTGTTGTGTGTATCAAACGAAGATAAAGATATAACTTTGTGGAATCCACTTACAGGAAGTTGTCGTAGATTACCTTCTGCTAATTTCATGCTCCCGAAATATCCCACCATCATGCACTCCTTCATACATGGATTTGGCTATGATTCTGTTAATGATGACTACAAGGTTATCAGCATTTTGCAGCTATATCATGCAAGTTGTGACTATTCAAGTGATGATTCGTCAGACTCTAAAGGTGATAATAGCTGTGAGGCGTCTGAGGTGCAAGTTTATAGTTTGAAAAGCAACAGTTGGAGAAGGATTGGTTGTTTCCCTTATGTACTCTGCAACCAGTGCCCAGGAATGCTTGCTAGTGGAGCATTACACTTTCTTGGACACCAAGGCCACTGTTGCGATCATTCATCCTTTAAAATTATGGCTTTTGATCTTGGAATAGAAAAGTGTAGAGAATTGTCTCCGCCTGATTATGATGACGATGATTTTAAGATGAACTTGGGGGTCGTACAAGGTTCTCTTTGTGCAGTTTGTCGGTACCCCAGACGTGGAATCCAAATATGGGTGCTTAAGAATTATCAAAGTTGTACTTGGACCAAACTCCTGTCAATCAGTCCACCAAGACCACTGTTTTACTTTAGAGATGTCAGACCACTTATAGTTTCAAAGAATGGTTGTGAAGTGCTTCTAGTATTAGATGGAGAAGAGCTTATCTGGTACAACTTGCGACAAAAGACTGTCAGGTTTGTGAAAGTGAGGGACCTTCCGCCTTTGGTTGCACTAGAGGTTTTCTCTGGAAGTCTTCTTGATCCAAAAACTATTAGTGGATGTTCTAAGACGATTCAGCGAGCATCTAATACAGTTCACAGTCCAAATGATATGAAAAAGAGGTTAATGTCTTAACCTTTGATGCGTTTGCTTCCTTTGTTCTCTTTCTTTCTTTTTTTGGTTGCGGTTGCTAGATATCTATTTCAAGCTCCATCATACATGAAGTTCATATTAGCGTGCTGTGGGTTCAGTTATCTCGAGTCTTGATTCCCTAATATTAATGCTTGTTACGTCTCAGTCAGATTTTATCTTTGGCGTTGCTTGCAAATACGACAACTACATGATTGTCTGTTACTTTGTGAACTGAATTTTTCCAAATTCTATATGTAACTTTTAGCTTCTCCCTTTCTTAAACATGGATAAACTTGTTGGTCTGATCTGTCACATACTTGGTATATTTTTATATTCGTTTCTAGGCCAATGATTAATCATAGTTCATTTATGTTCTGTATGCAGTAATGACATAATGCAAAGCAAGCATATTGGACAACCAAGCAACCACCTGGTAGTGTTACCTGAAAAGTTGCTTTGTAATATCCTCTTGCGGCTTCCTGTTGATACCCTTCTGCTGAATCAACGTGTTTGCAAAAGGTGGTACAACCTCATAAGTGACCCAGAGTTTGTAAAGATGCATCTTGAAGTATCAAGCAATTGCTGCAGCAGGGTGTCACTCATTCTTAAGGCCAACACTGTTTACTCTATAGACATACAGTTGCTTGACAAAGCTGTTGAAGTCAAGCATCCTCTCTTAGCTGGCGAAGGATGGACTGATTTAGTGGGCACCTCTAATGGGTTGATCTGTTTGTCAAAGAACAGAGATTTTGTGCTTCAGAATCCCTGGACTGGAAAACATGAGAGAGTACCTCCTGCTAACTTCCATGTCCATGATGTTATTCCGACTCATTTCTCTATCAACGGGTTTGGTTATGACCTCGGCAGCGATGACTATAAGTTAGTCTGCATGTTGCAGCAGCACAGCCGGCTGAAAGGTGGTATTGTTGACCTTGAAGTTCAGGTTTATAGCTTGAAAGCCAAAGCTTGGGGAAGGATACAACATTTTCCGTACTTTGTTTGTTCTCCATGCACGGGAGTTCTTGCAAATGGTGCACTGCATTGGGTGGCACATGAAAGCCCCTACTTGTACAGTAGCTCCGCTCTACTCATAAGTTTTGACCTTAGAACGGAGCAATTCAGGGTGCTGGCGCAACCAGATTATGAGGATACAGATTTTCAAATGAGTCTGGGACTCTTGAGACGTTCTCTTTGCTTGCTTTGTCATTACCCTAAACAAAATGTTGATTTGTGGGTGATGACTGATTATCAGACGGAATCTTGGACAAAACTGATTTCCATATTGCAGTGTAACATCGTTGGGGGCTTTCAGTATTTGAAGCCATTGCTGTATTCAGAGGACGGATCTGAAGTTCTTTTTGAGCAAGACAATGAAACGCTTCTCTGGTTTAACTTGACAAAGAAGACTGTGAACTATGTCAAGATACATGGGCTGCCTAAGTCTTTTCAAACTGTGGTTTGTTCAAAAAGTCTTGTGCAATTAGGCCATGCTCCGAGAAAGTGTCATGTGAGACAAGAGGCAGCACCCAAGGGGTTAGAAAAACCAGGGGATAAGAAGAGGTAATGCTTGCTACATTTCTGCTACATAATTGATAAGTAGTCATACTGCTTCCCAATCTGTTTAAATTTTTTTTAGGTGCCTCGCTGCAAATAAAATGCCTGTGGATTATCAATCCAACAAAATGACTATTAACATGCTCATTGATTGTCTTGGTCTTAGGAATGAGTTGCACGGTTTCTTGAGTAAAGGATTCAAGCTGAAGCTCTGAAGACTTGTGAAAGGCTGCTTGAAGATAATCCGATGGTAATACATTCATTGAACTTGTATAAGATGTCTGTAGTCGTTTTCTCCTAAACAGGTGGAGCTATCCTTTTTTCTTGTCCCGGGTCGTTCTAGGCATTAGAAAGTCTTTTTTTTTTGGATACTGTGGTTGTTGCTTCCTGGAATTTTCTGTGGCGTTCAGTTGGCGAGTAGTCAATAACTCTGTGATTTTTTTTTTCTGCTTTATAACTGTTTATAGTTTCAACTTTCGAGTACTGTAAGAGGGTAATTCCTATCTGTGGGTGGGCTGCCCATTTTGAACTTAGGTAAAGGAACAGATGACTAGTATGTTTCTCTGACAGTTCAAAGCTGATGACCACCTAGCTAAATAACTGTCCCTCCCCCTCTCCCATCTTAAAACAAAATTTACAAGCTTGTACACAAAACAAAAAGGAAGCACTGGGACTTCTTTTCTGAGGGAATTGAGGAGACACTGATTATTAAAGTTTTCTAATCAACATCTTTTTATTCTATAGGAAACAACCTCTCCTTTTCTATTTATTTTATATAGAGAGGAAAGGTTGCGTACATTTCGACCCTCCAGACTTCCATGGAATGGGGATGTTATTGGGGTGTTAATGTATTTTTTGGTTAAAATTTGGCTGACCTAGTTGCCTTTGTTGAACCAGAGAGTGGTGTCTTATACTCTTATGTGTAAACAATGTCATATGACCGAAGCGATAAGTTATGAATGAAGTTTTTTTATTGTCATTGGTAGTATAACATTGACTATGGCAAGCTGACAATTACACTAATTTTGTTGTTCTACCACTCAATAACACACTATCTGTAAATTAGCTAATTTCTACTGCTATTGTTATCTGTTTGTTGCTCCCTTTCTCAATCAAGACTGACATGACTTTTTGCTCTCTATCTTCTTTCTCCTTCTACCCCCCGTCTCTTGTACTTGTATACACAAGGACTTTGGTTTTATAGGAAAATGAACCATAGGGATAGTGTTAATGGAGTTCAATTCCTATCCCACCATCTTAAATGTGTTTAGCCTGCCATTGCATATTTGTAAATTCACTGAGCTGCATTCATAGGCCAGTGGTCAGTGGAACATTTTCTTGGCCCCTCTTACCCTCCAGAGGCATTGCTGAATCCCTTGCTTGAATAGCTTATGGGTGAGGACTCTCTTAGAGACTGGAGCTGCTCAATTTAACAGCGTAGGTATCTGGAAACTTATTTCTGGGCTATTAGCTCCCCTGGTCGTGGTTATTCTTTTGGGAAAACTAAATATTAATGATGATACTTTGTCCAAATTTAGGAAACATTGGTTTGGTTGGGATTGTAGATCTCAAATGTCCGCACTAGCCATTAGTGAACAATGTTGGAGGTAACTCCTGTGTATCCTCTTGATTGTTGTAGGGGCTATAGGCCGTGTGTGCCAACAGATCATCTTAGGGAAAAAGAAAGAGGCCTGTTGCTGTCATCTGTTGTCATCTTCTGTCAGATTTTTTTCACTATGATTTTATGCGACTCTATTGAAAACCTACTTTAGCAAAGCAGTTTGGAGCTTCTTTCCTTCTGCATATAGGATCAGTGTGATAGACTGTCAGAAGATCATTGTGAACGTTCTTATTTAATGTTGTATAGTTAATTGGTTATCATGTGCGTTTTTCTTACTTTCTGATAAAGAGCTGATGCTAATTTACTTGTGAGACTTTAGATGACTTCTCATCTCTTGTATTCGTTCTTTCACAGAACTTTTGTTGAAAGATGTAGGCTCTGCCGCTCTGGAATAGCCCTGTTTGTGAATCTGGAAGATGGAGTTCAATTTTCCTTGCTATCTGGATGATTGGACTGTATTTTGTTACATGAAACAGATTTGTAACTTAATGAAGTGGTACCTTTTCATTTCTGATAGTTAGAATGTCTCCTGAACTCATCGTTTGCATATGTAATTCTCTCTTGCTTTGGATAGCATATGATGACCTTAGACTTCAAACGTTGTGATCTAGTAGTATAGACACTATGCCTTTTGGTTTGGCTTTGTTTGTCACTGGAACGAGCATTTTAGCATATTGAATATGTTTGAGGCCCTGAGGAGCAAGGGCATATTACCCAAATGTTCAAGATGTCTATAATTCTATTCTTTTTTTTTTTTTTGAAAGGTAAGAAATGAAGAAAGGATTAGGAGGGTCTTTTCTCGATACAAACTCCTAATCGCATCTTTTGTGGTTGGCTCACTCTATTCTGAGAACATGCTAGGCTAGGTGATATCTCATTAGGTTTGCAGCTCAATTTTGTGGTAGCCCAAAGCTCACGTGCTTTATTTTACAAGCCAGATTGTTTTTTAGGGAACAAGCCCTTTCGTCTTAAGAATTGAGGAAGATCTTGTATTACTTTTTTAGGCAAATTATAGCCACATTGTAAGCAGGTGGGAGCCTGAGAGGGACGCCCAAAGAAGTAGCTTGTCGTCAAGTAGAGCTACAAACCATGCCTGAAATAAGATGTACACAGTATGAGAAAAAATGTTTACATATTTACGGCAGATCTTTTTTTTTTTTGCTGCGGATAGTGAAGGATACATGTTAAATTACATCTATTTGCAACTTGCAACTAAACCACATTTAAGGTTTTTGATAAAAAAAAAAAAGAAGTCAGACAACTTGTCAGTAATTGAATTCAGGTCAGGGTTGGCTAGAGCCTAGAGGTGGTGCTTATTATCAATTTATCATCATCAGAAGCTTTATGATATCTTTGATTTAACCAATACGAGTAAATTACTTCACCTCTATATATATTTGCATTAACAGAAGTAAAGCGATGTGACATTACATATTAGATTAGTCATTTTCATTTCTATGCATGCATTTTCCACGTTCTACTAAAACATATGCAGTAGAGTAATAATACATTTCCAATGATATCTTTTCTTCCCCCCTTGATGATGAACTCCTGTGATGCCTATAAATACAGGAGAGTTGGTTGGCTTGATTCCAAGTGAAAGACTCACTTCAACTTTCATATTTGCCTCTTATTACTGAGAATGAAGGCAATCCCCTGCTTGGCTGTTGGCATACTAGTTTTCCTCTTGGCCACTTCAAATGTGTCATCAAAAGATCAAGTTATAGGTCATGGGTATAAGGTGATAGGGGGAGACGTAAACTCTGCCACTGGAACGTCGTTGACCGCCTTGCTACAGCTTGTCAAGAGCTCTACCGTTTATGGACCTGATATTCAGCTCCTCAGCCTCACTGCTAGGTACTATCTTGATGTCAACTGCCGTTTTTAGTCTTCACATCACACATTCATTTCATTGATTTCTTCTCTTGGCTTTTTTTTTTTTTGGTAGCATGATGATATCTAAATTGACTAAATATGTGGAGTAGAATGAAAATCAAGTCATGATCATCTAAAATTACACGTTATGGAATGTCATAGTCATAACCACTGTTCTTATCTATCGTTTTTCATTATCATCACTTTTATTACTCCGTATAATAACCAATAGTTGCCTGTCATAATCAATATAATGCGCTGCCCTGTATTGGTGTATGCAGCAAACCGGAAATTCAATCTAGTTAACTTCTTAGCTTTTACCAATAGTGGCCAATAATTCTATATCATTCTCAATCTATCATTGGAGTATGGTACAGTCATCTGGCTAAAAGCTAATGACCATTTAAATTGTCTAATGCTTGATCATGACTAAGAACCATAAATGAAACTATAAGGCATAGTTTTTCTAGGACTGAACTAAAACCATAAAATAAGGTCTTACCCTCTGCATTTGAATAATTCAATGACTTTGATTGGCACATGTTTTAACAAATTAGATTGTGAATTGTTGAGAAACTTATCTAAATTACAATAAATCAAATCAGCATAATTGATTGTAATGAACACTTAATTTTGAGAGAACATACAGTAACTAAGGGCTACTCTAACCTGCATGGCAGCTTGGAGTCTGATACTCGTCTGCGAGTTCGAATCACTGATGCCAACAAAACTCGATGGGAAGTACCATACAATGTCCTTCCTCGCCAACCACCACCACCTTCATCATACCATTCCTTAATCAACTCTTTCTCCTCCACTGCTTCTCGCCGCTCACTCAGCCTCCGAAAACAAACACCCCTCGTACTCTCCCACCCTAACTCGGACCTCATTTTCACCCTCTACTTGACCACCCCCTTCGGATTCACCATCTCCCGCAAGTCTACCAAAGAAGTCCTCTTCGATTCTCTGCCCAAACCATCGAACCCAAACACTGTCCTCATCTTCAAGGACCAGTACATTTCCCTCACATCCTCGCTCCCATCACACCAAGCACACATTTATGGGCTCGGTGAGCACACCAAGCCCACATTCCAGCTAGCTCACAACCAGACACTCACTCTATGGAACGCTGATGTGGCTAGCTCCAACCCGGACGTGAACTTATACGGCTCCCACCCGTTTTACTTGGATGTCCGGTCGCCCGCAGGGAACTCTCATGGGGTGCTTTTGTTGAATAGCAATGGCATGGATGTTGAGTACACTGGTGACCGAATTACTTTCAAGGTTATTGGTGGGATTATTGATCTTTATGTTTTTGCTGGACCGACGCCTGTGGCTGTGGTGGAGCAGTATACTAAGCTCATTGGACGCCCTGCTCCTATGCCTTACTGGGCTTTTGGTAATGCTAATCTTTCTTCATTCATATGGACATATAGATGAGTTTAGCATGATCACTTTATTGATAATGTATATAGTGCACATTAGAGTGACAATAACAGGATCAAGCATGACAATTTTTGATATTGAGTACACAACTTACTAGTTAGCATCCTTCCTTACCTAATCTATACTCCATGACATTTCCTTAAAAAAAATAAAATTAGATTGGTAAAGTATCAAGTGCTTCTTCAACATATATGCTTCTGAGCTACTTATGCAGCATACTGAATACTCATGTAGAAGAAACTAAATTCAAAACTGCAACATGAAAATGCTCCCTTTGGTGTCTTGTTTGAGTTCATAATGTATGATATATATTTGAGGGAAATCATGGTCAACAATCTGGAAGAAAACGTGCATCTGTTGGCGCTCTATTATACGTACTCCTCAGAGTTTTTTTTTCTAATACTTGTCTATGCATATATTTGTTCTGCACCAATCAGGTTTCCATCAATGTCGTTGGGGCTATCGTGATGTAAAGGAGCTTGAGTATGTGGTTGATAAATATGCAAAATCCAAGATTCCCTTGGAAGTTATGTGGTCAGATATTGATTACATGGATGCCTTCAAGGATTTCACTCTAGACCCTGAGAATTATCCTCTAGACAAGATGAAGCAGTTTGTCAGTAAACTTCATAAAAATGGACAGAAATACGTACCAATTGTGGATCCTGGTAAGAACGCATGATACATTCTTGATTCTGTACCTCCAAATTTATCTGCTCATCATACAGGTCGAGACCATATTCACAATAATCTTAATTCATGACAAGTTTATTGCTTTTAAAATGCTCATGTTTTGACAATTTACTTTGGTTTATTCATCATGGAAGGCATCTATACAGACGACACATATGAGACATTCATCAGGGGGATGCAATCAGATGTTTATGTCAAGCGTGATAGCAAACCATACCTGGCAGAAGTTTGGCCTGGACCTGTGTACTTTCCTGATTTTCTGAAGCCAGCTACTCAAATCTTTTGGACTGATGAGATTAAGAGATTTCGAGAACTTGTTCCCTTTGATGGTCTTTGGATTGACATGAATGAAGCATCAAATTTTAAGGCTTCTGAACCTGCCCCAGGATCTACCCTTGATGATCCGCCTTATAAGATCAACAATTTAGGAGACCACCAACCTATTATAAGCAAGACCATTGCGCCATCTGCTCTACACTACAAGGATATTACAGAATATGATTCTCATAACTTGTATGGATTCCTCGAAGCTCAAGCCACCCATGCTGCGCTTCTCAATGTAGCTAATGAAAGGCCATTTGTGCTTTCTCGATCAACATTTGTAGGTTCAGGGAAGTACACTGCGCATTGGACAGGTGATAATGCTGCAACCTGGGATGACCTCGCCTATTCTGTTCCAGCAATCTTGAACACAGGACTTTTGGGAATGCCGATGGTTGGTGCTGATATTTGTGGTTTCCTTTATGATACAACAGAAGAACTTTGCCATCGTTGGATACAGGTAACATCTATGTCTGTAAACGTATTTGGAATATGAACGAGTAACACTCCTTTCCTTGAGTTAGTTTACCCATATGTTTTGCTAGTCTCAGGTTCAAGACACCTTAATCTGCCGTCTGCGAGATTTGAGTAGCAATTTTTTTTTGTTACGGAAGACATGCTACTATACGTATTTGCTTGTGATGTTTTCAAAACTATCAAAGTAGACTGCCAAGAATGATCGAGTTCTCTTTGAGTTTCACATACTAAAACAGGTTATGTCGCATAAGAAACTCATCATTAGCTTCAGTATGTTTGAATCCGTGTCCCTTCATATAAAAGATCTATTTTACTTGATCAAGTTATTCCATTTGCTTGATTGTTTCATCATTCTATCAATTTTTGTGTAATAATCTGCTTATCAAATGCAGTTGGGAGCCTTTTATCCCTTTGCGAGGGACCATTCAAATAAAACCAGTATATACCAGGAGCTCTATGTATGGGATTCAGTTGCTACAACCGCTAGGAAGGTGCTAGGACTCCGTTATCAACTCCTCCCCTACTTCTACACATTGATGTATGAGGCTCACACTACTGGCATTCCAATTGCTCGACCGCTTTTCTTCTCTTTTCCCAAGGATCCCAACACTTATGGAATTAGCTCCCAGTTTCTCCTAGGCAAAGGTCTCATGGTCTCGCCTGTTCTAACTCCTGGAACAACATCCATCAATGCATACTTTCCACAAGGAAACTGGTTTGATATGTTTGATTACACTCGTTCAGTGAGAGTATCAAAAAATCCAGGAAGTTATGTTACCCTCAGCGCACCCCCTGACCACATCAACGTGCACATTCGCGAAGGTAACTATTGTACATTATTATGCAATATAATCAAAATTGATGATAAGGTTACATGCAGTCTCTCTCAATCATTATGATATCTTTGGTTTTTCCTAATGCCTGTTTTTTTTTTTGATGCCAAATCATAGGTAACATTATGGCCATGCAAGGTCAAGCCATGACAACACAAGATGCTCGTAGAACACCATTCCATCTCTTAGTGGTTATCAGCGAGTCCGAAGGTACTACCGGAGAGGTTTTCTTGGACAATGGGACTGATGTGGAGATGGGAGGAGAAGGTATGAGATGGAGCTTGGTGAAATTTTCTGCCGAACATGCACCAAAGAGTGTAACAATCACTTCAACTGTTGTGAATGGAAGATTCGCACTAAGCCAAAACTGGTTCATTAACAAGGTCACGGTTTTGGGCTTGAGATCAGAAACCAAGATAAAGAGATGTGAAGTACAAACAACTAATAAGAAAGTAGAGGGTGAGGTAAATCTGAGTCTATCTAACACCAACAATGGAGTCATTGTTGCAGAGGTATCAGGTTTCAAGATGCTGATAGGAGTGGACTTTCAATTGAGTTTGCAAATTTGAAGGATCAATAGAATATGTGGAATAATCGTACAAATTTTCTATGCTTAAGTGATTTTCCCATCATCATGTTTATATGAGTGATAATGTCATTATCAGCATCATGCCTAAACAAGTAATAATGCCATGATTAGTGTATTCTAAGAAACCATTACAACTAAATAAAGTTGGTGAATGTCCTCCCACATCGAGAGGGAGTATGTGTATTATGGTGACAAAGTTGTCCCACATTGGTTTTGTGAAAGGTTTAGAGGTGTGTATAAGCTTGTGTTGCCCTCCACCCATTGTCAATTGGTTTTGGGTTGGATCTCACAAGCTTGTAACACCTCTCCATGGCCGAGTTTAACATGGTATCAGAGCGGGTCCCTCTTGGGCCCCTCCCCCGAGACATGTAGTCCACTCGAATGGTCCAATACGTAAGACCCGCAGAGGCAGAGAGGCATTCGAGTGCGGGGGAGTATTGTGAATGTCCTCCCACATCGAGAGGGAGTATGTGTGTTGTGGTGACAAAGTTGTCCCACATTGGTTGTGTGAAAGGCTTAGAGGTGTTTATAAGCTTGTGTTGCCCTCCACCCATTGCCAATTGGTTTTGTGTTGGATCTCACAAACTTGTAACACCTCTTCATGGGCCGAGTTTAACAAACTCATTTGAAAGAAACTTCCCTACACCCGGTCCTAAATAAATCCAACAGTAATACACCACAACACTACACAAAGGCAGATCCAAGGTCTATTTAAGTCAACTTCTAGAGCATTTATACATTCTTGATAATATGGGGACAACTGAATGTGAAGTGGAAGGAAACTATTTATCTGCTCCGTGGTTGTCTTCATGTTTATTTGCATTCGTTGGGTTGTAAAAAGTCGCGTATGGACTTCAAACTTCGTTCGGTCGATATGGGTATCCCAAAGAATTATCATTTGAATGATTGTGGTCTTGGGTCGATCTCTCCTCCCAACGTTGTTGACAGGCTGAAGTGGGCAGTCCAAATTTATCATGGTATCAGAGCGGGTCCCTCCCCCAAAGACATGTAGTCCACTCGAATGGTCTCATACGTAAGACCCGCAGAGGCAGAGAGGCATTCGAGTGCGGGGGAGTGTTGAATTTGTTCTCCCACATCGAAAAGGGAGGAGAGTGGCAACCTACATATAAGCCTGGAGGGTTACTCCTACTATTGCCAATCAGTTTTAGTATGGAACCCCTCCAGGCCCATTGTGGTCTTGGGTCGATCTCTTCTCTCAACATTGTTGACGGACTGAAGTGATGGGCAGTCCAAATTTATCATCTTATATAAGTTACAATTAACTATATTTATTCTATTTAAAAAAATTACTTATTGATATAAGTTGATATTTAAAGACACTAAAACGATAAATATAAAGATCTGGAATGGAGGTAGAGATGTCAAACGGATAGGGTTTGGGCCGGGTCCATCCATATCCGGATTTGTTTAGGGCGGCAAAAACCCTTGAACCCATACATGTCCCGTCCCTTCTGTTCTAGAATTTTAGAGCCTTACTCGAACTCTGCATGTCCTTATAAGGTCTGGATCCTTAATGAATCTTTAGAGAGTCTTTCGTCGTTTTTCATATTTGTAAGTATATTTGTAGATATATTTCAATTTATAGTATATTATACAATATAGTGATATACTATATATTATACAAGTCATGAATTTGATCTTCTTTATGATGTCTCATTCCATTTTTCTTTAATTAGATGGTGGTTTATTTCTCATTCCTTCCAGTTTTGTAATATTACAATTGCGATATCAAGTTTTAAGTGGACTTTCAATTGAGGTTGCATAGTTGAAAGATCAAAAGAATATTCAGGAAAATCAATTTAAATGCATTCCACTACCATTTAGTCCAACTATTCCAAGATCGAGAACATTTCTTTGTATGGTACAATTGGCTATATTTATTCTATTTAAGAAAAGTTTCTTATTGATCTAAGTTGATCATTAAAGACAGTTAAATGATAAACAAGAAGATCATATATGAAACGAAGGGCGCATGATTTTTTTTTTTTTGTTGTTGTTGAGAAAGAACACATGACATTGAAAAGGAGAAAAGAATCCCACAAACTAGATAGAAAGATTTAATGAGTTATTCTCACACACAAAACAATTCTTATCATTTTTCGAAACTCATTCTTTCACTAGACATTTATGTGATGATTTGGAAATCCTCTCCAAAAAAAAAATGATCTTGAGATGACACAAAATTATAACTTACGTTTCATCAAAAAAAAAAAAAACATTATCACTACTTTTGTCTCCAATGATATTAGTTTCTGAAACTAATTCTATCAACAATAAAAATAATTTTATACAATAACATTTTATTCCCCTTAAAAATATCTCGAATTCTTAGGTACACCGGGTCTATGGGTACATCGGGTGTATGGATTAGACCTGGCAATCAGGTCGGATTGGGTCGGGTTCGTGTTCGAGTTGGACTTAAACGGGTTGACAATTGACAAACCTAACCTAACCCGTTTATGTTTTCGGGTCAAGATAGTTGACCCGAACCTAACCTTAAGATAAACAGGTTGGTTACGGGTCAACCCGTTTAACCTTTTTCATCTTTGTTTTATCGTCAAATTCTATATTCTAAACTAAAAATTATGGAAGGCCGTAGTGTAATGGTTCTAAGTTATTAACAAGAAGATGAAAAAATGACTCAAATTTAGGAAAAATGTTTATGGGTAATGTTCGATTACTATTTGGTCTTTCTTTTTCGTTTTTCCTTAACCAAATATAATATGATATTTTTTGAGCTC
>ONZK01002506.1:49397-63625 GCA_900322385.1 Pharnaceum exiguum | reverse complement strand
CCCCCCCCCCCCCCCCCCCCCCAAAAAAAAAAAAAAGATTAAAATGTGTGCCTTTTTATACAAGTCCAGAGTTGGTCAATTGAGGATTGTTATGATATGTGGAAGAAGTCTATCAATCTTATTGTTGTCTGCTAACAGCCGAACCCTGTGTGTTGCTATTTGCAGTTCATCTTACCCCATATCTTAGGTTGGAATGTGTATGTTGAATCAACAAAGCCAAATGAGAATACTTTTACAAACACAGTCTTAAAAGGTGGTGGCACTGTGGACTATGAATGGAGCAGATAGGCTGCTCGTTACGGTCTAGTTCAGTATGGACTATGAGCCGATGAATTTCTCCCATGTTTTCATTTCCCTTTTGGGATACCATCCGAGAAGCAACCCCAACTTGACTGACATGTTACCACCTATTGTATTATGTCTTCTTGAGCTCTATTGATTTGCCATTTAGGTCCTTGTAATTTTCCTTAGGAGCAGAGGTAGTTTTGTAGAGATAATCTGAAATGTTGCCCTAAACTGCTTTGTAGATCTGGTAAATACAGGTACCGGTCGAAGTTTCATGGGTACTGGACACATCTTTCTTCTATGTGTATCCTCTTCATTTTGCTATATATAGTTATGAGTTGATATAGGAGCTAGGGTTGTCTCTTGGATTGGTCAATCTAAACATTTTCGTTGTCTATTCCATACTGTACGTGTAATTCTATTCTTTGTTCAATTTTATACCTAGGTTTTGCTTGCAAGTTATCCCTAGTAGTAACTACAAGAAATAACTCGACGGTAGTAGTTCTGAAAAACGGCGCCCTAGAAGGAAAAGAAAATTGTGGCTTTTCACTTAACTTATAGGTCAGGTCATGATTAATACATCATAATACGCTTTCAAGTTGCAAAATATTGAAATGGTATTTGGTAGTTGTCGTATGTTTAAATCTGTTTTCGAACAGGTCAATGATACGTGAACGCTGCTGACTGCTGTTATACGTACATAGAAAGTAATTAATTTATGATGAACTGCATTATTGTTACATGTTACTCCATTGTTGCCTACTTGCCTGTGACCATGTACTTAGTTGACTTTGTTTTTTCATTGTTCCTCCTATCTCAAGTTAACTACGTATTCCATGAGAATTGGCGCTGTTTCATCTTAATTAGTATTCAAGTAGTAGTGCTTGAATATATTTTTGGTGATGATGTATAGAATACTTGCTTGAAGAAAAATACGAGTAAATACCGTGTGGAAGTATAATTTGTTTCCCATTCCCATGAGCAACGAAAGTACGCAAGTGGATAGAGTTGACAATTTTTGGTGATTTGTTTTCGAAAAAATACATGCTACTAGTCTTTTGGTCGGTGGGAAAGATCTAAACTAAAACTAACTGAAAAAAGTGAACTGTATAGTAACACTACCGACGAACAAAACACAACCTAAGATTATCCATTAGAATTTGTATACACAAAAATATTTAGTGTTCGGCCCAAATGGAAGCTAAGCAAGAGAATGTACATATTATATGTATGTGAATGAGACCCAAATCAACCCTAAAATGTTAAGTCATTGAGTCCACCCACACTTATACACACATCTTTAGTCACTTTCTAAGTCCCCAAATGCATGATTAGTTTTGCATCTTCATAATTTGTAGTCCCAATATTTAGTGGTCAAATAACTCGAACAATAAGAGGTGGGGAAAAACCGTACTCGAAAATTGTTCGCTAATCGACCCGCTAATGACCTGATTATTTTGACTCGAAACCCGAAAATGACAGAACCCGATTGATCGTTAATTTTGGGTCAAACCCGACTCGCCCGAAAATGGCCCGTTTGACACGAGAACACTAATATTTTAATATAAAATTATTATTTTTTTGATAAAGTTGTTCAAAAGTAACTTTCTTTGCATAATTTTATCGTGACATCTTATTTATATACTTTATGACGCTAAAACAAATTATTTATCATGTTATTAAGTTAAACTTACCAATTAAATATAGATAGTCGAGTTTTAAATGTCAAAACAGTGCAAAATTTACATTATCTTTTATATTAATAATTAATGGCATCATCGACCCGTTGGTCAACTAGAGACCGACTCAAAACCAAAATTACCCGTCCGCTAATGATACAATCAAAATAATCTGACCCGCTAATAGACCCGATTTACTATTGACCCGCCTGAAGCTGACTCGCCCTACTCGTTTGCCACCATTAATCACCTGTGTAGGTCCAACGGTTATCACTTTTGGTTATTACACAGGAGAACATGGTTTGATTCCTCACTTGGAGCATTGGAAGGGTTAACTTCCTCCTTCCCTCTCCTCTCTAATAATCATCTCATTATCCATATCCCGGCCTTGAGATTGAAATTTTAGGAATTGGCCTCCTTACCTTCTTGGGATAAGAATTGGTAGAAGAAATTATATATGAAGACAAAATCTTGATGTTGAGTTGCGGCCTCAACTTTGAAAGAAAGTCACACCCTGACAACTTTAGAGAGGAAGAAGAGTCAAGATTATACATGTTTCAAATGCCCTCAACATATATTTCAAGTTTGAGTCAAAAGCATCTTTAATACATAAGTATGCATGTATTTAGTATTTACACCCCAGTTCAACTAGTCACCAAATTACATGCTGCCAAGCCAGCACTAGATTGGGATTACTGACATGGCAACCGGCCATTGGACCGTCGGAGAAAGTGTGGGGCTTGCAAGGTCTTCAACAAAGTCAACAAATAAAGATCTAAGCTAATTAAAAAAGGCCTCAACCTTTGACCATGTTTGCCTGGCTGATGTATGTACGATTGTACGTGTTGGTTTTGCCGTATCGAGCAGAACAAAAGTTTCACAGAAAAATACGGAGTATTCATTTGACCTATTCACAGAAAAGAGAAGTTCAACAAGGATGACTACTGACCTACTGAGTACTGACTGTAGTTCTTAGCAAAAAGGCGGCTCCTGTCGTTTCTTCACTACAAATCTGTACTATATCGTCACCTGAAACGTAAACGAGTTGATAATTCGAACATTTTTAACTCCAAAATAACAACAATTTATGAAACATAAACCAATAATCCTATTAAAAATAAAATAAATATACCTATGCTCTAGTCAGCTCCAAATTAAAATTACATCAATTAATGAAAAAATATGGTTCTAAGAGAAATTATAAACCTAAAAACTTTTTTTTTGATGGAATATAAACCTAAAAACTATATACACACGATGTAAATATAGTCTTTAAAAAGGTGTATATGCACTCCCTCTATTTGTTTTTTGTTTTTCTTCAATTTCGCTCTAACGCACCATGAATAGTTTCAACATCTCTTTTCTCTGGGAAAAAACATGTGATTAGACTAGCCTCATGGTAATTGGTATACTGGGAGAGCCCCTTAAATGTTGAAGTCAGACAAGTGACAAGTAGACTAACGGTGGAAGTGTCATTTCACTCATTTGGGTTAATGTGAGTAGCTTTATTGTGCTACTGAGCATAATTCATACATAACATTATCCTGCCATCATGATCAATGAGAGTTGCGAGACTAAACTTTCCTGTTTACGCATAGGCTAGTCATACGTCGGTTACGTTATAATTCTGATCTAACTTGTAATTATTTTGTAATTGTCCTCTTTTTCTCCCCCACAAGCAAAGGTTGACGTTTGAAAATGAATGTTTTGGATCCTTTACCTCCTTCGTATTTTAATCTGACAGATCCTGGATTGCATGTGTCACTTAATACAATTGCATTATAATAACGATCATGCTTCAAAAAATTCAACGGTACGGTATTAAACTAATAAATTCTAACGAGATGATGAAGGATATTGCTTGCTAGAGCGATAAATGAATGGTTGACGTTTCTTAGTGCAACATAGCAAGCAAACAAGATAAGGGTGCTATGTCAAATTAAAGCAATTTTATCCAACTATAATAACAAGTAGAAGTCAAATTACTGAATGAAAAGTTGAAATAAAACTCCATTTAGACTATATAAACAAGGGTGTGTGGTTCATCAACTTTATAGTTTAATTTGTTGTTTGCTTACGCAAATTAAATGGCCGTCGCAAGATTATTTGTGGAGAGCCTGGAGGCGGATCGCAAACAGACCATTTCTACTTCCGGAATTAGTAAGGTCAGTGATATATGGGGTCTATCTACGTTATAATTTGCATGGACTACCTTCATATATTGAATGAAATTTACTTTTGAAGACTATGGTTAGAAATATGGGATCTGAATGTCAGTATTCCCACGCTCTTTAAGCTAAGGTTTCAGCTAGCATGATTAAATCTTCTTGTTGAAATATGCAGTTCTTTATTTAATTTTATTGTTCTTGTATAAAAGCATGATAGAATGATAGATTCGTGGGCTCGTGGCATATATAGATGATCGAGAAGTTAGAAAATAAATGATATAAAATTATAAACAACATGATCGAAAATGAATTCGAGACTGCATAGTCTTTACTTGGTACTACCGTACTACGGTTTGCAAGCACATTTACTCTAACATATGATTTAGCCAATGAGGTCAGTTTAGTATTATAACCTATCGAGGCCTGCAGAGAGTACAGAGAGCTTAAGCCTATGCTTCGATCCCCTCCATGTAACGAGGAAAACTAGAAAAATTTGGATACTGTGAAAATTGAAAATCTCTTGTATTTGGTTATGAAAAGTAAAATTAAAGAAAGCGATTACTAGTGATCATTAGTGTGAGTGATTCCATCATTTGAGCCCCCAGTAAGATTTTGAGGGCTTGAGGCCCATCAAATAAATAAAACATTATGTTTTGAGTGTTGTAAAAGGAGATATTGTACGTACTTGATGAGAGCAATTGCCCTTTTTAATGGGCTTATTCCAATAATTTAGGTATACTTCTGGTTCATACCAAGAAATATAAGGGCGACACAAATTTCCATTAGATTTTGTTGATAAAATCGATCAACTCTTTTTTCATCTTATTATTTTTTGTTGTTTCGAAGTTTCCTAATCTGCCATGATCCCTAATATGAGGAATTTCTCAAATTAAATTTTCACATAAACTAGTGCCTAGTCGTGGCATTGATGAATGCTTCGAGATTTAAGGATGAACCCTGTCATACACATGAGATTTCGTGCAAATAGGCCCGATATTTTTTTATAATTGTGTTGATATGACGAAAAGGAAAGAAAACTATCTACACCTCTATCTAAGAATTGTAAATTCATCACACGCATCCAGATCAGAAATGTCAATAAGTAAACAGCAAGTTGTGCATTGAGTATTTAAGTATTGATATAATTGTAGCTCATTCAAAAATCCCGCTATATCTGACCTTGAGTTAATTAAAACCATGAATCTTCCTTGCAAGAGGCCCACTAAGTCAACACAATGTGGTCATGGATTCTCATAAGCTAAAGACCTGCAAGAAAAGTATTATATATCTTAGCTCCTATTCTGAGCAGCTCATTACTTCTACTTCCATTAATGGTAGTTAAGAACATCAATTAAAGCCAATTTATGTTATTTTTTTATATAAATAAAGATCTCTTTCCTTAACCACTCTTTTTCCATGACCCATCCTCCTTGAGTTGAATAAGTAATATTTTAGTATAGCTCATGAGATAGCCAAAGACCTTAGGTACGTATATATCTATCATATATGACAAATCATGAACCATCATGTATTTGTTGACAGCTCTAATCCATATTATTTCTTTAGTTTCCCTCTCAAAGCTCCCCCATTAGAAAGGGTTGTTGGAAAAAAAGTTATCCGATAATTATTAGCATTTTCATATTTGTTGATCTACTAGCTAGTGTTAGTTCCTACTGAATTAATTTGTTAGGTTTTCCTACTCCAATTGTGCCATTTACCATTACTCGATCCTAAGAGATTATAGCTATGGAAACCGACCTCAGTGGTTCTTCAGTTTGCAATATTGATCAAGTAAGAGCTTTGGTTTATCTTACCCTTGCATATGTGCATGATATAGTTTTGAAATTCAAGGTCTAATTATGTTTTTTTTTTTTTTTGTGAAGGAGGAACTGCTCAAGTCAGCTAAAGCCAAGATGGGAGAAGTTAAAGAGGAGAATGAGAGGTTGAAGAAGTTAATAGTGAAAATCCTCAAGGATTATGAGACACTAGAGAAGCAAGTTTCTTCCATAAGACAGCCTAAACAATTACTAGAGGCAAGTTCAACGAGTGATCATCTACATAAGGCTACTAAAATTGATGATGGCCAATTGGACCCTGAATGGGTTTCTCTAACCCTTGGGAGGTGGAGCTCTGATGATAAGAAAGAGGAAGCAGACACATCAAGCAAGAGAAGAAAGGTGAATGAAGGCCTTGAACTTGGCTTAGATTGTAAGTTCGAGCACCGCCCTTCGGCTAGCGCTACTGATTCGATGAAGAATTCAACTCATGATAGTGGAAATGAAGAAGCTAAGGAAGAAGTAAACACGGAGGCATGGTCACCTAGTAGAGGTATTAAGCCTAAAGAAAATACTACTACAAGCTCTAGAGAAGGAGATGATGAGAACTTGCACCCACCTCAAGTGAAGAAAACTAGGGTTTGCATTAGATCGAGATGTGATGCTCCTACGGTTAGTACAAATTGTTCTTTCCCTGTGATCATTTGATAAACCACTTGAATAAATCTAGTATATTTTCATAAAATTCCGTAGGATATACTTAATCTTAAAAATTTTATAACCAAGTGTTGCATGACTTATTCTGAGTTGACGTTGATGAAACATTTTGTCCAACTAGATGAATGATGGCTGTCAATGGAGGAAATATGGTCAGAAAATTGCTAAGGGAAATCCTTGCCCTCGAGCTTACTACAGATGCACAGTTTCTCCTACATGTCCTGTCAGGAAACAGGTAACTTCATCAGATCAAAACATAGCTTGTTTCCAATTTTTTGGTTCCATATTTCTGAAGATTTCAATTGGTATAAATTTGTCTCTAGTACTACAGACCCTGTCAAAATTGACCGAATTCAAAAGGAAGGGTCACACATTTATGAATTATTATATATGAGTCCCTTTCAATAAAAAAAATTCCATTATGATGAAATGACTGACGATCGAGAATTGATATAAGAAACTAAGACCAGTGACTTTGTCATAAGTTGAAGCGTATTTGTACTCATTCACTGGCATACGAAGTTCTTATTAGTTTAGTTACAAATTGCATTTACAATCAAATTTTCAATATCACTAGTAGTCATACGTACTAAGACAAGACAAAATTTTCCATTTTGCTTTTTCAGGTGCAAAGATACCCGGATGATATGTCCATCTTGATCACCACCTATGAAGGCACTCACAACCACCCCCTTCCCCACTCCGCCACGGCCATGGCATCTGCCACGTCAGCAGCTGCCGCGATGATTAAGACTGGTCCATTAAGCTCACAACAATCTCTAATGGGTAGCCCAAATCACACCACCACCACCATGTCATCATCCTTTGGTCTCCATAACTCACACTTAATCAACCCCTTCAATATGAGTAATCCTAGATTAAGCATCCCTAATCCATCCATGATCTCATCTTCGTCTCATGCTCACCCCACAGTTACCCTAGACCTTACAACGGCGAACCCAAACCTCTCACCTTTCAATTGGCTATCTTCATCCTCTTCTAATTCATCAAGAAATGATGCTTCCAACTTCCTGAATTTTTCATCATCACACCCGATTTCATCAACCTCTTTAGACTTTTCTTCTAGTGCTACACCAGCAAGAAGTGTGTCTTGGCCTAGTAGTGGATTCTTAAACTATGGGACAATGCTTCCCTTCAATAATAATAATAGTAGTAATAACAATTATAATGGAAGTATCTACCAAAACCCTAGTAGTTCTCCTACATTGAATGACACAATAGCAGCCATGGCTAGTAAAGCGATTGCGTCGAATCCAAATTTTCAGTCAGTTTTGGCTGCTGCAATCTCATCATATGTAGGAAACAAGGCAAGTGAAAACAATGAAGTGAAAAAATCGCCATCTCCGCCGAGCAATTCTGCAACAGAAGGTAGAGGGAGCTTTACATTGTTCCCAACATCAACGATGTCATTAGATATGCCCAAGGATAATGATCCTTCTAGAGCTACTGAAACCAATAATCACAGTACCTCATAGACAGTAATGCCAATTTGTTCATAAGTTAGGCGTTTAATTTGGTTTGGAAACATTGTCTTTTTTGAAGATACATCATATACAAATGGCTCATGCTTAGTGTTGTTATCATTAAACAAGTGTGTGTAGGTACATTGAGATCATTCATATCTCTTGTTTTCTGTATCAATATCCAGAATTAGCTTTCCTAGAGGAGCTTGGACGTACAGTTGGCCTGTACATATATTCTTATCACCAATGGATTTATGGACCATCATAATTAATTATGAAATTGCTCCTGGTTTCATGGAAAGTAACAGTACCGACAGTAGTTTTCAGTTGAGTGATGAACCTCTCATACCTAGCTACATGGTTATGTTAATTTCAACTAAGCGCTTGATCCAAAGCCATTAATACCTTGAACATATTTTAATGGATAAGATCACTATAATCGGAAGTACTCAAGCAGGAGTCAACAAATATATAGTATACAATTTGTTCATTCGCCAGCTATTTCTGATGCCACTCCAACAATTAGTTTAGACATCACAGATTTATTTTGCTTAATTATGAATCTACAGCTACTATGCAAGGTCGTCTCCCTATTTGTATATAATTCTTGCTCAAATAGTCAAATGAACCATATGCTCGTATATATATAGCATAAAACAATGGAGTACAAGATGTACGAAATGATTCATAGTGTTTTGGGACTAATTTTAACGGATGCTACACAAATTCAGAATTCTTAGATAAAGACGGGCAAAGAGATTAAAATACACATGATTCTGGAGTTCAAGTTAGCAAAGCCCTCAAAGTTCAAAAATTAATGGATATATCCTTCTGGAGCAACAGCACATCGACCTTCCTATAATCCTATTTGCGTAACAATAATGACCTAAGTAGTTTTTCTATGCTTAATTGGCCTGGTCATTTCCGAAAAGGTCTTTGGTTACTATAATTATCACTTTCTCAGTGGCTCGGGACACCTAACTAGTTGCATCTCTGAGAACAGTTCTCGTGGACTAGTTGCACTTTTGTTAATAAAAAAAAAGGTATATAAGACGGTTTAAAATCGAACTTAAGGACAAAATGTGTCCTAAATCTTAAAGATTGAAGGTGCCCACCCTCAATCTTTAACTGTAGATTAACAAAATGTGTCCTAAATCGAACTTCTAACCTTAAGGTATATCCTTCTCAATCTTCTCTTCCCTTTGCTGTCCAAAAAAAAAACGAACTCCCCTTACTGTAACTTGTAAGTAACTAGCACTTTGATCATGTATTACGTAGGCGATTTGTAGCCTTGCTGGCTTCTCTTTATATTCTCCCAAAGTTGCACATGTAATTAACGAACTAGTCACTACAATACTTAGGCCCATCAATCTAGAAGTCCATTTGGTTAAAATAAGCCTGAACTCAAAACCGTAAACTAGTTTGGCCTGTTATCGAAACTCCACTCCTAACTTGCACGTGCAACTACGGCTGATTGACACTTGTACAAGAACGTGGCCAAAATGTGCAACTTTGGGCGTTGTAAACAACTACGAGTAGC
The DNA here is from genome assembly GCA_900322385.1 of Pharnaceum exiguum. NCBI lineage: Eukaryota > Viridiplantae > Streptophyta > Magnoliopsida > Caryophyllales > Molluginaceae > Pharnaceum > Pharnaceum exiguum. The sequence continues at coordinate 53,977 of ONZK01002506.1, read as the reverse complement.
GAAAACTGCTAATCTAAGGATGGAAATGAGAAATTTAGGATCATATTGTTTTTGAATGCAGCTTTGTCGTCAAAGTCTTAAAAGAGTATTTGTTGACAGAACTCCACATCTGGTAAGGTATCTACTACGAAGTATATATAGGTTAGTTGTCTCATGATTATCGGTTTTTGTTGCGTTTTCTGTTTGCATGGTTAGGAAACAAAATTATCCCTGTCTTTGAGAATTGTATGATGACTGTGAATGATTTCTGTTCTGATGCGTTACCGCAGGCTATCTTCTGTTCTTTTACATCTTATCTATCTAAATAGTACGTATTTGTATAAGTTTGGCATCTATGATGATCTCTTCTGGAATGATCATAGTGGTGCGCAACTGCGCAAGGTAATGTTTGCGTGGGTGTTTTTCTTATGTTGTTCATGCTAGATAGATCATAGACGGCTACTACCTCTAATTAGTTAGTAAGTTTAAAGCTACTTCATTGTTAATGTCGTCTCGTTGGTATGAATGACGATCAGCTTCATTTGTCATCCCTCATGAACTACCCTCAACAACGACAGTTAAAAGACATTTTATTATACACTCCAGTCTGGACTCTTGAACCGTATATTGCTTTGATTCTTTAATTATTTGTATCGGGCATGTAACACTAGTGAGTGTAAGCTCACCTCCAAAATGTCGGCTCACCTCGGGCACGGATCTTCTCCAGTGCATAAACGCACTAGAGAAAATCTCATCCGTTGAAGCATAGGGGCACTTTAGGGGGGAGCTAATAAAAGCAATTCTCACCCATTGATTTAGTACTTGAGGGTCAAGTTACTGGAGACGATTTTCTCTCCCTGGTACTGGGAGCGGATTGTGAAGTTGTTATGTCAATTACATAAGATATATCCGTGTCAGTCCCACTAGGGATTGTCATTGAGGGGGCAGTAGCATGAAATGAGAAGGGAAAAAAAGGCTTCTCACACACCTTTTTTCCTTCCTTGTTCATAGACATGGCAAAAGTTAGCGAAGCACTGAGAATTCCAGAATATGATAGCTATTTTGACACCATCCAGACCAGGAAAAAGCTGCCCAGATCACTGCAGGAATCCTTGACAGCTGCATTTTCGAACATACCCGTTTCATCATTCCCGCAGGTCCCTGGTGGCAAAGGTTTATCTACAGCTACCTGTTGATCCCTTCACCTCTTTATTTCTTCCATCCTTTCTTTTTCTTTTGGGTGCGTGTATGTATGTGCTGGCAATATGGTATTATCTGACTTGACATTTACAATGCATTGCATTTCCAGTCATAGAGATTTCAGCAGACACAACCGTATCAGATGCAGTGAAAATCCTATCTGAATGCAACATCCTTTCTGCTCCTGTGGTAAACCCAGAGAAAGCAAACAGCAATGACTGGAGAGAGAGGTACCTAGGCATCATAGATTACTCAGGCATCATACTGTGGGTTCTTGAAGGAGCTGAGCTCGCAGCAGTAGCCCTTTCTGCTACATCTGCCACAGCTGCTGGAGTAGGGGCTGGTGCAGTTGGAGCCATAGGAGCTGCAGCACTGGGGGCAACAGGCCCTGCAGCGATTGCTGGACTGGCAGTTGCCGCAGTAGGAGCAGCAGTTGCTGGAGGCGTGGCAGTAGACAAAGGAATTGGAAAAGATGCTCCCACTGCCGCTAGTCAGTTAGGTGAAGACTTCTACAAGGTGATCCTGCAAGAAGAACCCTTTAAGTCAACCAAGGTATGTTTCAATTTTAAGTATTGTGTTTTTAGAAGCTTCTTGTGGTCAACCAAGGTATGTTTCAATTATAAGTATTGTGCTTTTAGAAGCTTCTCGATGTCATTGAACTGGTTCGTGTATGCTATAGATAAAAATTTGATTAAGCTACAATGGTGAGAGGTGTCACTCAAACTGGAGCGAATTTGAGACCAGGCAGTTGCTTAGTCTGTAGTAGAACAAATGAATTATTTGAGATATGCTATAGAAATATATGCTTTTTATTTAGAAAGTACGTTCCCTAAAATGGTCGGAGGGCTAAAGAGAACAAATGAATTATTTGAGATGGAGTACACATGAGATGAACCACATGATAGATGAAACAAGCAGAATGTTCATATTTGAAAGGGCAATATTATGCTTCAGCAGAAAGACTACCAGAATAAGGTGCCAATTTGTGGGAACTGGGAAGATATCTGTTACCAAGCCCAACCCCCCACACACACCACCCCCACCACCACCCCCCCACAACACCCCAAAGAATAAAAAAAGGAAGGAAGGAAGGAAGGAAGAAGAGATCTGTTACACTTTTTCTTTTTTTAAAAAAGTCTCAATCTTGCACTTCATACATGAAGTTCTGTTCAGAAAGGTTAGGTTCGCAGAATGAGAATGGCGGTGCCTTAGTTCATATGTGAATATGCTGGTAAGAAATGCTACTTTCCTGACTAAACTATCAACTAAAATCAATTATATGTCCCTATTGCACAGGTCAAGGAAATTGTCAAATCATTCAGATCCACACCTTTCCTCCCAGTTTCAACAGGCAGCTCTATGTTGAGTGTCATGCTGCTCCTCTCCAAGTATAGGATGAGAAATGTACCAGTAATAGAACCAGGGAAGGCCTTTATGAAGAATTTCATTACTCAATCTGCTATTGTCAAAGGCCTTGAAGGATGTCGTGGACGTGATTGGTTTGACAGCATAACTGCACATCCTATATCAGACTTGGGCCTTCCTTTCATGTCAAAAGATCAGGTTGTCCCCAGTTACAATCATAACCTTTAGCTCCTGTTCTGTCTAGTCATTAAGGCAGCAAATATTTGCTAGTCAAAGGTTTGGAATGGAAATTGTGGTGGTAGGAACTACTTCAATCTAACATCGGTTTGTGCTGTTGCTGCAAATATGAACTGTGCAACGAGGCCATGAGGGGGTGGGTACTGGGTAATGTGTTACCCTCAGGAGGGGGGGTGTATCAGCCCTGAAAATTTATATTCTTTCCAAACTTGACATTTAATTTGGGCTGTAACAATTAATCCACAACTTTCATAATACCTATTGCCAGCAATAGGAGGGAATGTTGTTGTGCTCAGCAGTCGTCCAGGATTCTGACTGAGTTGTTTGCATCTTTTTGTTTAGGTTGTAAGCATCAGGGGTGATGAGCTCATCTTGGAAGCATTTAAACGAATGAAGGACCACCAGATTGGAGGACTTCCAGTCTTGGAGGGGCCCAAGAAGAAGATAGTTGGCAATGTGAGCATGAGGGATATCAGATACTTGTTACTCAAGCCTGAGCTTTTCTCCAACTTCAGGTAGATTGATAATCAACCATCTAATTGAGAGCCTAAATCTTTTGTCCCTGTCTCTTAATTGCATGGCTTCATCATGAATGTCTTATTTAAGAACTTTTTGCTAGCCAAAGTATCTAAAGATATACCTTTCAAAAGGCTTAGGTAGAAGACAACTTCTGCAAGTATTTCCACATATTTCAGAAAATTATTTGTTCAGTTCACAGTAAGTTCTCATAGAATCACGTATACTATACAGCAACTTCTCCTACTTAAAATCCTACTTACAAATGAAAATTACACTAGGGGACCTGAGTGAAAGTAAAGTGTCGCAAAACTAACCTGATCATCTATTTGCACCATCTTCACGGATCCGCACATATTACAAAAGCTGCTAAGTGCTGACACACTGTTGTTACTTCAGGAATCTGACGGTCAAGGACTTCATGGCCACTATCGCCTCAACGGCTCTAGAAGTAGGGAAGGTAATGCCTCCAATAACTTGCAAGCCAGACTCAACCCTTGGAGACGTGATCCACAACCTTGCTTCCATGTCAGTTCACAGAATCTATGTGGAAGCTGAGTTTGACGGTGAAGTTGTAGGTGTCATTACACTCAGAGATGTTATTTCTTGCTTCATCTACGAACCTCCAAACCACTTTGATGAGTACTTCGGTTCTTCTATGACGGAGATGCTCAGTAAGTGAACTGTTGTATGTTTGGCAGAATAAATGATGATGTAATACAGTGTATCTCGTATACTATATTGCAAAGAAACGATCTTTAGTTGAACAAATAATGTCCTCTACAAGTTTGTACAGTAGCTCTCTTGATGCAACATTATTGCAAAACTCCTCGCAAGATTAATAGGCTAATTGCCCCGCCTTAGTGCGTTCAGTTGTCTGTAAAAGTCAAGCAGACATCACATCGGCCACATTCTCAGACGCACTACAGATGACAACTCGGAACCCCACATAAAATGAAATAAAAGCGTCATACCAGATTTCCCATGTTGAATCCACTCATTCAATCCCTTTGCGCAGATATCAGCTTTATGGCAATAAAATCATCCACATCCAACACTGTTCTTTTTTTGGAGAATTTGCTTCTTGATGACTCTGAGAGTAGAGTTGATGTTAAAGAGTTGTAAGGCCAGTAACAAACATCTACAATCAATCGGTTTCAGAATAAAAATATTCTCAAGAAAGGACATGACTTCGATTATTATTTGCTACTCTCTGCACCTTTCGAATCAATGCGACGAGTCCCAAAAGACCTTATGCCCAGCATATTTCATGCTCAGTGGCC
>ONZK01002506.1:37929-48983 GCA_900322385.1 Pharnaceum exiguum | reverse complement strand
GGGGGGGGGGGGGGGGGGGGGGGGGGGGGGGGGGGGGGGGGGGATATTGGCACAAGGCCCTTCTCAACCCCAGGTTGCAGGCTTGCAGCCCCAGCTTGGGCTGCTTCCACTTTGAATCCGCTTGTTAAGTACTTCAGGTTTTAGCGGAACCCAGAGAAATTGCATTCGCACTACCTCAGTGACTACCTTGTTAGACCAATCTGAGTTAAGATGCTTGGAGTGTAAATGTGGGTAAGTGGGTTATGTCCCAGACTCACAGCTCACACCATTTCCGCACTGTGGCCATGGAGTTTTTCCTCTCCTTCAGCATCCATCATTTTTCTTTACCTTTCAACATCTTCCCACCGGCCCATTGCTGCATATATGTTTGATTAACCAACATCTGCCACTGAATTATTAGGCTCGAATCTGGAAAGCTTCTCTGCCATATCCTCTACTACGTTGGAATCTATGTAGTGTCCTGCAGCACCAAGGAACGAGGAAAGCAAAGAAGCCAACTCCTCTCTGTTATCATGTGAAAGCTCTTGAGCTATCCCAAGGTGTCCGGATCGGCCCAATAGGTCAAGGATGCAGTCAATATGCTTAGGAGACGGTGTCAAACCATAGTCTCTGCTCATCATCTCAAAAAGTTTTAATCCCTTTTCCAATTTACCAGAGTGACTGCAAACAGATAACATACTAACAAAAGTTGCACAGTTAGGCTGAACATTATCTCTCTGCATGAGATTGAAAATTTCAAATGCAGATTCCTCCAGCCCATTGTTAACATACCCAGAAATGATGGCGTTCCAAAATGCTGTGTCAAGAGGCTTGACTTTGAACTGATCAAAAACCGTCCGAGCCAACCCTGGCTTCCCACACTTCATATACATGTCAATGAGCGCGGTAGCAAAGAACTCATCGTCATTCATGCAGGCCCTTATAGCATATGAATGAATCGTGTTTCCTGGCTGTAGAGAGGACGCTGATGAACATGCTGATAGAACGCTCGTAAGAGACTTCAAAGTCGGAGCAATCCCTTCTGATATCATCTTTCTGAAAATCCCAAACGCCTGTATATATTCTCCTAACCTTGACAGTCCACTAATCATCGTATTCCACGTTGCAGAATCAGGAACAAGTCCTTCAGATTTCAAGTCTGAGAACAACCCCAATGCAGAGTCAAACTCGCCATTCAACAACATCCCCGAAATCATCGAATTCCAAGTGATCAAATTTCTACTACCCTTCAATTTCACAAACACACCATAAGCTATATCACAACAACCACATTTTGCATACATATCAACTAATGCAGTTCCAACCTTAGTATCAAAACTCAACCCGACTTTCACAGACACCCCATGAACCTGGCTCCCATACTGAAGATTCAACGCATTCGAGCAAGCACCCAAAACCGAAACCAACGTAACAGCATTAGGCAACTCATTCAAACACCCCAACATCTCCTTAAACACCCTACAAACAGTCCGAAAAACGCCATTCTGAACCAACCCGGACAACAAAGCATTATAACTAACCACATTCCTAACCTCCATCATCTCAAACACCTTAACAGCCGAAACCGGATCACCACACCCCATATACATACTCAAAACCGCGGTACCAACATACACATCACTCTCCACACCAATCTTCACAGCCCAACAATGCACTTGCACACCATGATCACTCCCTCCACCTCCCCCCCTACACCCGGCAGCCACATTCGCAATCATATTCGACCCAACCCGAAACCTTCTCACACCAACCTCCTTAAACACTAAAAACCCTTCCCCAAACCTCCCATTCCTCAAAAACCCTGAAATAACCGCGTTCACGGAGGCCTCATTGGGGTGAGGCATTTCATCAAACACCTGGACCGCAGACCCAATGAGGCCAAACCTCATGTACATTGACACAAGGGAAGTAGAGGCATATGTTTCTGAGACATACCCAGATTTTATCACATGGGTATGAACCATTTGGCCATAGTATGGTGAGGAAGTAATGTTAGTGCATGCTTTGAGTAGACATGGGTATGTGTATAGTGTTGGAGGTGTGAGAGTGGAGTTGTACTGTAATATTGTTTCTTTGATGTTTCCATTTGTTATTAGCTTTGTTAGCTTGTGATGCGGCCTCATGTGGATTTGTTTTTGCTTATGATTATTGTTTGTTTGGGTGGTTTTATTGTGGGTTTTCCATTGTTAATTTATGTTTACAAATCGTATTAAGAGAATTTTTTGGTTTGTTAGCTTATACTCCCTCCGTTTATAAATAAGTATCATTCTCAATTTTCGAGACAAATTTTGACTATTAATTTAAAATTAGTCCAAATCATAAAATAAAATTATTGTCATTAGATTATGGTTTTATAATTTTTTGTTGGATAGATTTTGGATAAACTTTGGTCAAAGTTAAAACACGTAAAACGACAAACAATACTTATATATGAACTGAGTGACTACTATGCAACAGCCTAGACGAGAGGCTTAGGTTTGGGCGGGAGTTTTGATGTGTTTTTATTTTTTTATTTTTATTTTTTATTTTTTAATCACGTTTATGAGTAAAAGAGAGTTTCCAATATAAAGCAAATTTATGATTAAAAGGAAGTCGTTTAACAAGAGAGGGATGCTAGCAATTAAGTTTTGTTATCGAATGTATTATGCAATGTTGATTTCATATCTTACTGATGTCAATTTCGATTCTAAGGTAACCTCTTGAGGGTCTCCTACTCCACCCCAAGGATCAAATGAGGGTAAACTATTTAGTTTTTAATTTATATTTTATTTCACGTGTTTATAAATTGGATATTTATAAAAATTATGTTTCAAAATAAATTATGTATAATTATGGACCAAAATGACTAAATACAATACTTTCCTAAATCATTAGTAAATACCATTTGTAATTGGCATATTGGATGCAGTCTATACAATTCGTATCTTCACCACGAATCTGGATATTTGATTCAAGACTACGGGGTTAATAAAAAAATGTTTCTTTCTTTTATATAAAATTAAAGTGGTGATTGTAAAAATAAAATAAACTATAAACCCCAATTTTCGTGGGGGTACACACGCACATTTCTCCCGTACTCGGTTTTTTTCATTAAGGAACTCACGGGAGGGTCGTGTCTCCTTCATTAAGATGGTGCATGAAAAGTTCGATAGCCGTAGCAAATGTTGGCTCTAGCTTTCTTTACAGAGTTGAATACGAGAATGACGACCCAAATGGCCATGACAATAGCTGCCAACAAATGGAGAACGTGTTGGTTTTTGGTCACATTACAAGAATAGTTTCATAAATTTAAACATCCAAACTAATAGGAAACAAACATATATTGAAACTACTATAGATTAACACATACATATGTAGCGTGAATCCTCAATGCGGAATATATAGGTCGTCTTGAAGGAGAGCATTATATTATGTAAATTATTATATATTATAGTATTATATTATATATTATATATAATATATTGTACTAATTATATCCCGTGCCAAAGCACATGATTATCGTTAGTTTAATTTTTTATTTGTTAATTTTGACCCAATGAGGCCAAACCTCATGTACATTGACACAAGGGAAGTAGAGGCATATGTTTCTGAGACAAACCCAGATTTTATCACATGGGTATGAACCATTTGGCCATAGTAAGGTGAGGAAGTAAGGTTAGTGCATGCTTTGAGTAGACATGGGTATGTGTAGAGTGTTGGAGGTGTGAGAGTGGAGTTGTAGTGTGATAGTGCTTCTTTGATGTTTCTATTTGTTATTAGCTTTGTTAGCTTGTGATGTGGCCTAATGTGGGTTTTGTTTTGCTTATGATTATTGTTTGGTTGGTTGGATTTATTGTGGTTTTATCCATTTAATCATTTGCTAATTTATGTTTATAAATTGTATAAAGATAAAAAAAAAGTTGTGGTTTGTTAGCTTATATGCAAGAGCCTAAAAGAAAGGCTTGGGTTTGGGGGGGGAGATTTGAGGATTTTTTTTTTCTTTATCATGTTCTTGAGTAAAAGAGAGATTCCAATATAAAGCAAAATGATAATTGCTAACCCATGTAATTAATTACACAAGTTCTTTGTTAGTACCACTCCAAAAAAAAAAAGGCTCATTTTTTATAGTAGAAGTTACTTTAGTTCAAAGTTGTCACTAAATAATTTATGTAATTCATGTTCAATAGTATATTGATTTTTAATGAGTTAAGGATAATTTACGTCTCGTTCTAAATGGTTGTAAATTTCTATCAAAAATGATCCCTACTTGGGAAATTGTTGGGAATAATCCCTACTTGGGGCGATTTTCTCGAAATAATCCCTACTTGGGAAATAGCTGGGAATAATCCATACTTGGCGGGCACATGTATTTGGGCATAATCCCTACTTTAGTCACATAACCAAACCCTCACCTAAAAATAACTTTTTGGCCATCATTAATCTGCTCACGTGAAAAGTCGCGCAAGTTGGGATTATTCCCAACAATATGTCAAATTGGGATTATTTTGGGATAATGGCCCCAACTTGGGATTATTCCCAGCAATTTTGCCTTTTTTAAACCCTACTCAAACACTTATTTTTTAGGGTTTTGTAAACATGCCCATTCGGTTTCATATAAAAAGTTATAAAACAAGTTTAGCCCATTTTGCCGAACAAGTTCAGTTCAACTGTACAGAACGGGGCTTAATGTGTTGCAAAATCCCATTTGAAAACCAAAAATATAAAAAAACTCAGTGTGATCCCAAACACGCCACTATGTAACAAAAATGAAGGGTTTTTAGTGAATTGGTGAAACTAATTAAGACCTAATTAAGCAAAAGCATGAGATATTTGAATTTATTAAATTTGTGTCTTTTAAAAAAGGAAGAAGAAAAAATTTATTTGGTCATTTCCATTCTTATTTTCACTTACTTAGCTCTCTCATTTTCCATTTTCAAAGAAAATATCCTTTTACAACATTCTAAATTAAGTTACATCACTTTTTGACTAATTTTCCACCCCTTCAACACAACTAAAATAATTGACCACCTTCCATGAATATAGGGAGAATCCAAACCCCTCAAAAAAAAGGGGAGAATGCAAAAGTACGAACGCCCATCTCGGACATAGAATCCGACAAGGAGCCGCCCACAAGGGGCGAAGGGTTAGGAGCGTGGACACCCACCACATGAATTAACATATATAAACTACTCCGTACAAACTCAATACTAAAAGTAGAAAAGGGAAATTAAAAATAAATAAAATACAAATGCATACTTAATATTATATATATGAACTATGGGCATGTTCTTTATGACCTAAGTTCACTTCCGTTTAAGTCAGTTCATTTTTATCTCAATCCAGCTCGTAACTTGTGAACATAAGAACGAACTTTGGGAGGGGGAGGGGGAAACTTAATTATTCTCTTAAGCTTTATATGAGGCATTTAAATACAGTTTATATTTTCATATTACAAAAAGACTACACATTTCCATGCTTACTTCGATCTTTCTAACTTTATAAAAAGATCATGGAAAAAATTTAAGTCATATCCGAAAATAGCATATAAAAAGATAATCATGTCGCAACATCGACAAAGATAAATTAATGGTAAAATAAAAGTCTTGTTGTATCAAGCTGCCGCAAGATATACATTTTTTCCGACAAAATCATCGAGGAGATGAGATATATTGCGAATAATTGGAAAAGACGTAGGAAAATGACCTTTTTTAACAAAACCAAAGATCCAAACTCACGGAAAACAAGCAATAATACATACCAATTGTAGCGTGAATCCATAATTCGCAATAGATCGTGTTCGAGAGAACATTGTATGACATAATTAATATATTATACATTATTGTAATATATTATAATTATTAATAATATATTATACTAGTTATAACCCGTGCCAAAGTACAAAATTGTCATTAGTTTCATATTTTCTTTGTTACTTTTGAAACTTAAATGAAGACCATCAAAATTAGTTTAATAAGCATTATTTAGTATTTTTTTTAGTAGTGGTGTTTTTTTAATTACAAGAACAAAAGGTCAGATTCAATATAATTTGTTTTTGTTTTTATTTCATGTAAATGGCCCCAATAATTAGAATGGTGTAAAGGAACATCAACACAAAAATTAAAACAAACTTGATAATGACATTGTTAATTTATGTTTACAAATCGTTTCATAAAAAAGGTAGTTAGCTTATATGCAAGAGGCGAGGAGAAAAGTTTGGGTTTAGGCATGAATTTTGAGGAAATTTTATAAAGCAATGCTCCGTTTATAAGTTTTATTTGCTAGTGGATTTTACTTACTTTAGTTGAAACTTGAAATAAAGTTGTGACTTATATATCTAATTAATGTTCACTTTTATCGATTTTTTGATGAGCTACGGGATATTTAAAAGGCATGTTTGGATAAGTTGTAAGTTTTTATTTTTGAAAATGGTCAAATTGTTTTTTTTTTTGGTTTTGGTTTTGAAATATTTGAAACCCATCAACCCTTTAAGGTCGAAGCGACACGGCTTTATGTTGAAAAGCACCGTTCACGCAATTAGATTTACCTATAATCGCTAGGACATCCAAACCATCACCCATGCCCTTTTCTACTTATATTCTATTTTGAAAGGGAATTCTTATTCGCCGCCCTCAAATTTTCAGATACCGCCCTATTTTGATAATAGATAGACTGTTTTACTCTTTATAAGTTTACCTACTAAAATACAATGGAAAAAAGATCTCTCATGTTCTCCTCTCTTTTTATCATCAACCAAATTATAGTTTAGTACTTGCTGATAATCAATTCCAAATTACTTATCAATGATTACTTCAAATCATCAGGTAATCATACTACATTTTTTTGCAATTATTAATATATATATATATTGGATAAAATATGAACCCTAACATTGAGACCTACGTGTCGTAGGTCCCATCGCTTGTTAGGAGCTGGGCGTCGTAGGTCCCAGAGCACGTAGGGAGCTGGGCGTCATTGGTCCCAGCGCTCGTTGAGACCTATGACGTGTAGGTTTCGGCGAGTGCTTGGACCTACGACGCGTAGATCCCAACGTGCGCTTGGACCTACGATCCCTAGGTGCCAACGTGAGTTGAAAATGTGTTTGTAAAACAATAAGGGTACAGTTGGAAAAATATTTTTCATTAAGGGCGCTATCTAGAAAAATAGGGGCAATATTTAACACCCCAGTTTTGATAAAGGCTGTTATCAAAATTTCAATTTGAAACAAAGTTCCACTCAAAGGCTCAAAGGATGAAGAGGATTAAAGATACAAGAAAATTATTGAAGTATTTAGCAAAAGTTCAGGCATACACCAAAGAAATTTGTATAACCAATTTAAATGAACGATTCATATTTGATTTGTATATAAGGGGATGTAGACGTACGATCTAGAAAAGTCTCCTGATTTTTCAGGGTAAGGCTGCGTACATCAGACTCCCTCAATAACTCATCTAATTTGGGATTTAGAGTGAGTTGTTGTTGTTGTTGTTGTTGTTGTTGTTGTTGTTGTTGGGATTTAGACGTACAAAATACTAGAGATCACTAACAACTAGACGATATGAGTGAGTAGTGGGGGAATATCTTTAATTGAATATTGTACAGAAAAAACTCGCACATCAGGGTAGATTTTATAAATTTGAAATTTATGAAATAGAGTTGGAATATGTAGAAGAGAGAAAGATGATTATATTTCTAAAGAATAGAAAAGCTGATTGACGGAAGGTGGATATCATATACCGGGTTTTTTTTTTTCTGCTCACTGCCTCCCATTTTTTAAACTCAACACATAAACAATAAACCTTCTCTTTTGGGTTTTGACATTCTGTAAACGCACCAACTTGGTTTCATAGAAAGCCATGAAACAAGTTCAGTCTGTTTGCCAATACGTTATGTGTTCCAAAACCCCATGAACCAAAACCAAAAAAACTCAACATGATCCCGAACACACTCATAACTAACAATCATGAAGGCTTTCAGTGAACTGGTAAAAAAAACTAGTTAAGACATGCGCAAATGTATGAGATATTCAAATTTATTAAATTTGTGCTTATTGAGAAGGAAGAAGAAAAGTACATGCGCTTAATTATTGCTCAAAACTATATCAATATTATGCTCTTTTGAAACTAAACAATGATGCTTAGAAAAATATTTTCTCATTTCTATTAGAATTTCACCTTTCTAGCTTTATCCATTTCCATTTTCTATAGGAAATATATTTTTACAACATCTTACAACATTTTTTGGACTAAAATAAACTTTTTAAATTTTCGACCCTTGAGAAAGACTTTCCTCTCCCCCCACTATCGATTTTCATTCTCCATTTCATAACTAGAACATGACAAACAGAAACAATCTTAATCATGCAATCAAAATTAGTAAACTTTAAATGACGTCAAACGACCAAACAAAAGTTCTGGTGAATAAGGTATTCTGTTAGAAATTTTATCACGTTAACGTCGTTTGTATATTATTACAATGGTTTGGGTTTTATTGTAGTTGAGAATTAACGATGGTAGTTCGTCGGAAAAAGCAATTCCATAAGGAAATATGGGGTTTGGTGTAGTGGCTTATGTATGTCGGTCACTAAGGGGAAGAGGCGTAGGCTAAGTGATAACGCCGTGAGAGGAGAGATTTTTGACGAAATAGTGGTGTGAGAGGAAGCCGATGTTGGATAATACCGGGGGGGAGGGCATTACATGATGTGATAAGGCAATGGGGGAAGTTATGAGGGAGCAAGGCAATGCTAGGAATAAACCATAAATAGTAAAGCAGTAATAAGTGAATTTCGATGACGGTGGCGGTTTGCTACATTATCGAGGAGTTATACAATTCTATTATATCCTTGTTTTACTAATTACTATTATGATATTATAAAAAAGTGTAGATCTTCTCAAGTACAAAAAAGTACAGAGTGTAATATTTATTGTTGCATAAGGAGTTGTTTTTCACCATAATTCATTGATTCTCTAGTTCCGTAAATTCCACTTATGGAGAAGATCAAGTCATTCAATGAGTAGCCATTCCTAAAATAAAGAAAGTATTCCAAAAAAACAAAACTACTCGTAATGAAGGTTGTAAAGGAGATCTGCTCTTTTATAACATATTTTGTCTTTTTCTCCCCCACATCAATCTGTTAATAAATCTGCTCTTTTTTTATTTTGTCATTTTCTCTCACACATCAATCACCAATCTCCTATGTGTTAATTACCCAAACAGGGCCTAAGGACAAAGGAATCTCTACCATTATATAAAAGAGAGTCCATCACATAGGGTTTCAAGAAAACCCTAGCCCTTTAATCTAAAAAAATATAAAATAAAAAATCTTTCAAACAATAAAGTGTCGTTGTGCATGTTAAAATTCCAATTCAAATGTCATACAATTTTCTTTCGCCGATATTGATTATTGATTATAGTGGTAGGGATAATTTGATCTATCACAACTTAATTGGTTATTTTTCTGCTATTTATTGTTGTTTGGTGTTCAATTATATATAAAAACAAGGTTTTTATTTCTCCTTAAAACTAACCTCTCTGGAAAGGTTACTATACGTGCATCGTGTACTACTTCTCTTCTTTCTTATGTCTTAGTTAATCATGATGGTTGTCTTCTGTACAAGTAGACCTTTAATACCATTTTACAGATTGCTAATCAAGTTTACGTGATTGGACATTTTGATGTTAGCAGATTGATATTGACGAGATTGATATTGACGGTGATGCATATTCAGCAATCGGTAAGCAAGAAATGAATGGAATTTGCTCCAAGGTACTAACATTTGTTAAGCTACGTAATTTAATACTGCTTCAGTGCCGGCGTTTTCCATAGCTAATATTTCAGTTTATGTAGCCTATTTTTCTTTTTGTGAATGAATTAATTATACTTAAATTTTCCGTAGCTATTGGAGGTCTTTTCATTTGGTTGAATTTTTATATTAAACTCTCTCTGCCTATCATTACATCTAAGTGTAAATTTTTTAGATTTAGTTATGTTTAGAGTTTGTACGATGTGCTATGTTTCATGTTGCGAGTGAAAATGATAATTTTATATTGGTTTGGTTGTAAATGCTTTCAAATATGATACGAGTACTATCCTACACTCAATAAGTGTCCTAATACTATGGGTTCTATTTGATCTCTATGAAAGTTGAAGGAGAATGCAGAAATACGGTGGAACAAGAACTAAACTAGATTCTATGAGTAGGCAGCCGTCGGTCTCATCAACAAATTTCTCCCCGGACAACAATTTCACGAATTTCACTAGCCTCATGTCCCTGGAATTGAGTTAAATATGAGGAATATGGATGCTATACAGACTAATGGAGCCAAGCCAATTGAACGCATATAATGTAAGGAAAGCTACTAAACACAATCCATTCGAGGAAATGATCGATCTTCAAAGATTGCAAGTGAAACTAATTTGACATAAGATTAAAGCCGGTTTATTGTTCCTAATATCGTTTTTTTTTGTGTGAAGGGGGGTATAGCCCTTTATTTTATAAAATTACGAACTAAACAAGTGTCGGTCGAATTCGACCCATTACATCATCTATGAAGGAACTTATAAGCTCCGGTGGAGGTGCATCATAATAGCTAGAGGTGGACACATTAGAGAGGCTTAGTTTGGCTAGATTGTCAGCTACCACATTGGCTTCGCGGTAGACGTGGACACAGCGAGTATGCCATCCAGGAGCATACTTTCAATTTTTGTGTTTTGCTTTATTGTTGTTTTTTCCTATTACTATATCAATAAATCCATGAAGTTTTTATTACCTTGCGTTGTACAATACAACAAAAATGTGCTTAATATGTTGTTGCAAACTACAACAACAATAATAACAATCGAGTGTAAATCCCCATTAAATGGGGGTACTCGGATCAGGAATGTACACAACCTTACCCCTGTTTAAGAAAACGGATAGGTTGTTTTCGAGACTGACCAATTGCTGCATTGAAGTATTGACCTCCAACAACTTCATCAAAAATAAGAAGTATTGGAAGGTTTTCATAGCCATTTTGTTATAGTCCATAATCACCTGAAGTTGAAAGACGGAGATAACTCTTTCAACTTCATAGGCATT
>ONZK01002506.1:5011-23734 GCA_900322385.1 Pharnaceum exiguum | reverse complement strand
ACCCCCCCCCCCCCCCCCTCTTGTATATCAGTATTAGAACCTTGAGGTCTTCAAATCACTACATGCTTGCCTTCATTGTCGCATTATGTCTAGCTAGTGAACATTTGTAGAGTTATTGGAATTTTCTTTGGAATTTCATCTGTAGCAATCGATTAAGATGTGTTTGTACTCTATTGACATTTCCTGTTGAAATGAAAATAAATATCAAATTATTTGCAAGTGGAATAGAAAATGATGACCTATAGGACATAGCAAGTGCAATGATACAACGATGATATCTTTTTGGTAGGCAGAACAGCAATGATATTGATAATTATCGTTTTGTGCGAAATTCTGATTAAGGACAAAAACTCAAATAATTTTGTTGTGGAGAAAGAATGTCCTTTCGACATTTCACACTGTTTACATTACATCACTGAAACTATAGCGGCTTGGTGAGACGGTGACTGTGGGAAATGGTGGCGTGTCGGTGGGGGGCCTAATATTAAAGTAGTATATCTTTCGAATGGTGATAGAACGACAGTGTGCTAACTTTCAAGCACAAAGGAGGATTTGTCAATTGTCATGTAACATGGTTTAATGATTTGCAAGTACCAACTAATCCTGTTTTTTACTAAGCTAACTGGTAATTTTATCTTGCTTTAGCATCTCTATGGATTAGGAAGACGTACATAGGACAATCAGATTCCTCCGAAAAGCCAGCTGATGGTGGAGCATCACCACATTTTCTGACAGATATGAATAACCTATTTATGTTGGGCCTTGCATAGTTTACTCTATATTTTCTCATGCATTACCTTGATTATTGATAGGGAGACAACAAACAAGTGAAACAACATACTAATTAAATAGCGTACGCTTGTGTTAACCGTAAGGCTCCTGGCTCCCTTCTCTTGGACTTGACTGTAGAAAATTGTACTCGTATTCAACTGATCAAACTAAACCAAATGGTGCAAGTTGAAATAGGAAACACTTGAACTTGACAGTATAAAATTGGGAATTTGGGAGGGAATAATTCAAGTAAAATGGTGCCTAAGCCTAATGTCTTACAACTTTTCTTTTCAATAGTTTTTACTTGCATGTAAATTCAATTCAATTTTGTTTAGTTTTTCCCTTTTGATAATTCTATTCAATTTCAATGCACAATAAAAAAATAAAGAATTGCAAACCAAAACAATTGCATTGCTGAAGAATAATAAAAGAATGACTGGAGTACGTGGGAATATGATGGATCCGTAGATGTCAATTACTCAATTTTCTCTGAACCTGAGAAGAGTTTCTAATAGAAACCAAATTATGGCTTTGGTTGTAGACACATCACATAAATTATGTCAATTACTCGTTAATTTTTAAGCAGTATTTTGGGTAATGTTGATCATTCAGTGATGCAAGCTCATGTATAGTGACACCAGCGTATGTCCTTCGCGATATTCTCACTTAGTTGAATAGTCCTTGCCACTACTTTATATGCGAGGATTATTGTCACTAATTCAATTTGTTTTTTTGTGGACTAAATTGCATTACAAAATGGGATATTTGCTCTGGAGGGTCATAGACGCCATGCCTTTCGCAACAAATAATAAATCCTACGGATCGAATGCATGAATCGGTCTAAAAAAGAAATAATCAGCGGCAGAGCAATACGATTCTTCCTCATGCGGCCGAAGCATAAACGTCTATCTGTAAATCTGTATACGGAGTCAGCTTGACGTTATATGCGACTACAAATACAATTTTAATCTGTATACGGGATGGGGAAATTAAATATAATGGAAACTCTTTAATAACGGTAGAAACGGAAAATTTAAGACCGTTAGTCGTCAAACTGCTGTGGGACACAAGTGTACAAGTAGGGATTATTCGGGGTGATTTTCGAAGTAGGGATTATTTCCGAATAATGACTCTAATTAGGGATTATTGTGGGCAAAAACGCCTATATATTATGTATAATATATTATACTAGATTCAGGTACAGTGCCTATAAAGTTGAAAAATATATCTCATCTTTCAGCTTAAGGTGATTATGTACTATAGCAAAATGGCTACAAAACCTTCCAGTATTTTCTTATGTTTAATGAAATTATTGAAAGTCAATACTTCAATGCAATAATGTATGGGTCATTCTCGAAAATAAGCTCTCTGTTTTTCTAAATAAGGTAAGGTTACGTACATCATGACCTCGAGCACCTCCATTAAATGAGATTTACACTCCTTGTTATATTATACTAGATTTAAACCCCTGCTTTGCACGTTCCACACTAGTGTCAGTATAGATGCCCTGCTTGACTGCTTCTTTTTGTTTGGATTTGCTACCACAATATCAAGTGTCCCTGGGAGTTCCCCCAAACGCTTCAGTGGGACTTTGAATAATTTCATTATCCATTGTAATTGTTTCATGCCATTGAAGCGTTTGAGGGAACTCTAGGAGACACTTCATGAACTCTCTTATGTTTAATCAGCAAGAATGCATATGCCTTGGCCTACATATTTAAATATTTATACAAGACCCGGAGACATGGTTATCTTCATCTTCATTAGCTACCAACTTAGAACTACAATCGTAAGATTTTTGTATATAGTCAGAGTAATGATTTAGATGCAGAGAGACTTTCATCAGTTTATGTTTCCTTCCTGAACCTTTGCATCATCATTTGAATATGTGATTGTGATTGTGCACTTGAAAATGAAATTGAATCAAGTACAGTGAGGAATTTACTCCTACATGACTACATGAAGAAAAATTCATATGCGTCTGCATGAGAAGAACAAGAATAAAGGGACTTGGATAAAGGATAAAGGTTGAAAACTGATGTGCAATGTCTATGCCTCACGGTAAGATCTTCATGCTATATTCTCCACTTTTTGCGTCTCTTTTACTTAACCAAGCCAAATTCCTGACCAGGTTCAACTTGAAAGCTTGCACTTGGACTAACGTATGGTCAATTTTAGTTGACGCTCAGATTTTTGAGTTAGCTACAGCTGTGGAGAAATGCTTATAAAAAGGCCATGGAGTTAGTTGCACCGTTGGAGGAACAAGGTCAGATGTCCTCTGGAGTTCCCTCTGAACACTTCAATATGTTACGGCCACTGCAGTTGGCGGATGTTCTTGGCAGCATTAGTCTGCTGAAGTGTTTGGGGGTTCTCTTTGGTGGTGCTTGACATACTGTAGTACAAATTGGCCCTTCAAAAAAAATAAAAATGTAGTACTACTTGGGTTGATTTCTAAATGCATTTTTCTTATGTTATTTTTTCTTTCGATCCTTATTTTCCTTGAAAATAATGCTGATGATAACTTCAGTGATCAATAATTCAATGTGTGGATATACGTGATTGTAGCTGAAGTTCAGCATAGTGTTGTATGAAGTTTGGTTTATGTTGTCTTCTTTAATCCTTTTGTTGCAGTATCTGCTCTTTCATTTTTTTTCTTTTTTCCCCCTTGAGATAACTTGTGGTTATCAATCAACAATCATCGCTAAATATCGTGCCCTGGCTGAAGTCATTTTTTCAGAAATAAAACAGGAAAGATAATCAATAATGTGTAATTCAAGAAATGCATATGTATCAAAGTGATAGACTTCATGTACTTTAAATTTGCAGTCACTGTACGTATCAACCACTAACTTCAGAAAATGAACCAGGGGGTTCTTGGGGGCCTAGGCAGATGTGCTTATGACGGAGGGGTGCAGAGAGCCCAAGAACCTGCAATCATACTCGCAGTTACATGCCAACATGGCAACATTTCGCCTGTATTTCCTTCTTCTTTCTTGGGAATCTTTGAGCTGCAGTCAGTCATCAGGAATGAGCCTGTTGCGCGTGCAGCTGCTGAGAGACTAAGCGAACCCGTCAACAAGGGTATTGTCAGAAGCAAAACTAAAATCCCTTTCATAAACAATGCTTTTTGCCTTTCTCCATGACTAACTCTTGTAAAATAACCGGTCTTTCTTAGTGGCCTACTAGCTGACAATTGGTAAGGTGTGTTGTGCACTTGTGCTTTAAAGGTTCTACTCCAAAGGTGGAAGTTTGTTCCTTATAGGGATTAAATTTCCTAACCGGTAAAATGCACTTTTTGCATGATATATGTTGGAGTATCTTGTTGGTATATGCCAAATGAATGAATTGATCATGCCTGATAAGTGTCGTGTTTCCATTAAGTAACTTGTGACATATCGTCTTTTCAAATCTAGGCACTCCGCAATGTGCAAACATACACCAAGTATCTTACTTATCAATGTCAATCATCATGTCTCCTTAATAATCACACTATCCCTGAGTTATGTGGCAGACTGGCAGCATTTGATTCTGCAAATTTTCTGTGTTTGCAGTTGGTAACTTGGTATCATTTTATCACAAGTAACCGGATATCTCAGACCAGTACACCACCACCAACAACAACAACATCACCGGATATCTCAGACCAGTGCATACTTCATATACCTCAAGCCCACAAAATAACCAGGCATGAAACTTTCAATTGGCTTGGAAATGTAAGCTTAATTATGGACTTGTGGTTTTGATTGAGATTGTTCTCAACTTCTCATATGAAAGATTCTTAACTTGAATAACATCCAACACAGAGCAATAACGGTAGATCAGATTTGATCAGAAGGAAAGCTGAGCTTCATTTTTAACTCTACTAAGCAAGAAATAATCACTGTTGTTTCAGTGTTTGGTTGATCAGATAATTAATCTTTTGGAGCTGCGGTATATATATGTTGTTAATTCTAACTCCATACACAATTTAAGAGGCCAATGATAATGCATGGAGCATCAGATGCAAACGTTTTCCGAGACCAATCTGAACCTTTAATGTATAAACGATACATGCCAATATATATCTGATAGAACCAAATACATATCACATTTGTTTTGACTCTGCTACAGCATAGAGAATTAGAGCAAAAGGGCACAATCCACAAATAAAATTATCGTACGAGTGCAGTTTGCTGATCTGCAGATGTAATACCTATCAACTGCTATGAATCTACAATTGAATGGAAGACGGTCCAGGGCAAGTGCAAAGATGTTTGACACATTGGGGCGATCTGCATCCAGTTAGTCTGCAGTCATATGCTGAGTTACACGCCATCGTTACACCCCCTTCTCCTCCGAGACTATGCAATTTGTTCTTCAAACCACGTCTACTCATTATCAGGCTCGGATTTGCTGCCGCTGATGGGGTTGCCCACAGATGAAGCAGGATCATCAACAGTAGCACGAGATATGAAATTTTCTTGAGTGAAACTTTGTCCATGTTTAATATCAATTTCGAGTTTCAGAGTTTCAGACTGTTAATTGATTGTGACAGTTTGGCCAATTGTATTTGCACAATGCACTATGTTTCGGTTTATATAATATAGAGGAAGAGGGGGATAAGATTGAGGCTTAAGAAAACGACCTGTTTCGTGTTACTAATCGATAAGTCGCATGACTCGCATCCCCTAAAAAAATAAAAAAATCAATAAGTCGCATTTTGTGCATGGGATTTGTTTAAGCTATCGTGGGCAAACTGCTAATTACATAATCATGCCTGACGGATGATATATCGATTGGAATTTCTTAACTCATAATGTAACTGTGTGAGCAGTTTCATGCCTGTAACGCTATGTCAAATTATGAGTTCATTATAATTTGAAAATGATTGTGGTGATCATGAGAGGGCAAAGCCCCCAAATGGTATTAGGCAACCAACATTATCCCATCAACAAAAAAAAAACTACTATCAGCAGTAATATCTCGGCAAGTTTCGAGGCCGGAGGATTGTGAAGTTGGAAGTTGATCCGGACCTGGTTAACCCTTAAGTTTGCAAGCCAATCAGCGGCAATATTTGCTTCCCTATAGCAATGAAACACCTCCACCTCCCAATCAGTTAAGCTACTAAGATGAAGCCCGAAGGCATTGCCTATTTGAATGATTTGGTCAAGATAGGGATGATGCTTAGGAGATTCTGACTGACCTTCAGCACTAACCAAAACAAATCACTTTCATGCAATACCTTCCGCATCATGTATCAATTTCTAAGCTGAAGACCTTAACTGAAAAAAAAAAACTAGATTGCAGAAACTAAAAAAATTGAACTAAACTAAAAAAATATGGAAGAGCAAGTAAAATTTTAATTAAAACTGAACTGGAAAAAAATCGACTTAACTAAATTGAAGTGAAAAAAATTGAAATGAGCTGGATTGAATTGAAAAAAAAAAGTGAAATACAACACTACATACAAATGAAACACGGCCTTACTTATTTTTTTCTAACCCACAAAAACTTATCTGAACCAATTTCATACATGAGACAGAGCAATTAAAGACAAAAAAGATTGATTAATGACCCATCATTGATCATTAATGAGCCATATCATATATGAAATGAGTTCACACAAAGTTTTTGGTTTGTAACCCATCTTATGCTTACTATTAAATGAAAGAAAGAGCAATAAAAAAAGTCTTACTCCTTTTAATATATATGAAAAAATAAAAAAGCTTTGCCTTCAATTTGCAGTTGTCCAAATAAATTGAAATATTGGCTGCGTTTGGGGTTGAGGTTGAAGTGCTTTCAAAGTGCTTTCAAATAAATTGAAATATTTACTCCTTTTATTTTTTTGGGGCGTTTGGTAGTTTTTTTAAAAGTGTTTTGAGTGAAAGCATTTTCCAAATATAGGATTTAAAAGCTGTTTTTTCACCTCACCTATTTTACAGCTGTAGGTGAAAGCACTTCCAGCCACAGCTGCAGCACCTCACAGCTACATCACTTGGTACAACACAGCACTTAACATCAACCCCAAACTCAGCCATTATCCCCAATTAAAAACATGATACCGGGTTCTAAAAAGTTGTTACAATAAATTATCAAAAACTTAATTATTTTCTCACATCTATACTTTCACTTAATTGTTACAGTAAAAATCCATTTAAAACACCTATTTATAATGTTCTATTGCGCGGCAAGTTAACTTTCACTTTCTGTTTTTTTTTTTCCGTCAATGAAAAAGCAAAGAAGAAAACACAAATAGTTGGGGCGGTGCGTACGTGATTATATTGTTAAATCCCACCTATTGTAATACTCCGTAATAGATATTGTTAATATAAAAAAGTAGATATTGGTTCACAACTTCACACCAAAAAAAAAATCGATATTGGTGATTCCGACAGAAACTCTGATTATCCGCACAATATATAAACTTAATTACATATAGACCTCTGCTACAAACCTTCGGTATATACACACTTCAATTATATTTCGACCACCAACGACTCAACGTCCTACGGTATACATGGAACTTTTTTTGGAACTTAAGGAAGCGTTAACGATGCAACCTATTCAAGCCGTTTTCTGGGTTTTATTTTCTATCGTCTGCATAAAGATAGCCTACTTCATTGCCTATGCAGTCTATCGTCTGAGCTTCTGTGGTAGGACATATGGTGTCGATCCAGCGCTTACTGACGGTTTGCTGAAGATTAGCTACTGCGCGACTCAAGAGAGCAATACTGTGTGCGTGATTTGTCAAGACGAGTTTAAGGAAGGCGATGTAGTGATAACCATGCCCGAATGTTGTCACCTTTTTCATGCTGGTTGCCTAGGCACTTGGTTCAAGAGTAGTGCAACATGCCCTTGTTGCCGTGCCTCCCCGATCAGTCGGATGAGGAGGAGTCTAAGACAATGTCTTAATTAATTTTGTTTTTGTACGTAGATCGAATTGGTGTTTTTATTTTCTTTGGCTACTATACGTACTTCTACTGTAGTTTGGTTTGAGTTGCTCAACACTGTGTAGGATTAATGCCTTGGCATCTTCTATGTAGGGGTACGCGATTTTAGCACGCGGGTCTCCCTTCTAATAGTGGACGTAGCCGACATTTGGTGAACCACTTTAAATCTCTGTATCTTTTCTTTGTTATTTTCATATTTTGCTTGCCTCCGTTATAACACGCTAAGCTACCAGCATCTTTGGTATCAACTATCAAGCACATAGTGTTCATTACAGAAACCCGAGGGGTCTGCTAATTAACTAGTGTCCCCAATTAATGTTGTTATCTATTTTTATATTTTCAGGCATTCAGGGGCGGGACATATTGTTGTACTTTGGACACGGACACATGGTAGTGCGAAATTAGTACTCCGTACATGTTTTCATGATTTTTTTCTTTAAATTTTTGTATCTAATAGGCCATGAGATCTGCACAATACTAGCAAATTCCAATCTAAAAATCAATTATTGGTGATAAGTGAAAGAGTTACCTAACCTACTTATAAACAGCCCAAGATTTAGTCATTTTATCAAGGTAAGTCGCTTTTATATTCCAACATTATTTCTTAATCTGAAAGGGATTAGGGCCTAATAAATTAAAAAACAATCCAAAGATTCCAAACAACTAATGTTTGACAAGTATATGAGATTGGGTACTAATGACCTCGACTACACAATAATGACCTCCCGACTACACAATAATGACCCCTCTTATCTAGTCTCATGTATGAAACAGGTACACACAATTTTTCTATATTAAACAAATTCTTCTTTCGTTAAAAGCCATTAGCCAAAAAAAAATGTGTTTTTGTAAAAACAAAAACAAAATAAATGGTGCCAAACCCGCCTATATTTTGCAAAGTATTATTCTTGTTCAGATCTTTGCCTCCACAAATAACAGATTAATGCTGTAGCTCGGGAGACTTGTATAATCAAAATCTTATTACGGCGTTACCTATAGAAAAATAATAATATGACTTTATATGGAGCATCATTTATTTTACTTAAGTTACTGAGGCGGCAATCAATTTATTAATTAATGAATGGGTTTGAAAATGACAGAAAGTGAACTTCTCTTAGGAACTCTTCTTTTTTGATCAGGCAAAGAGAGACTCTCTCTTTGGGCGTGGCTAAAGGGCACCTCCTAACGCACGGCCTCAGGTATTCCTAAAATTAATTCTAATAGATGCTTCCCAAGAGGTTTGAACCCAAGACCTGGTAAATAACTTATTTACCAGTGGGCTAACACCTCTTGGGTTAGGAACTCTTCTTTTCAACAAACAGAATGTGAATTGTTCTCCGATCGATACCCAATTAAACAAAGATTAATCACTTCAATCAGCTAACTAAAATATTTAGTCAGTGATCGAATTGAGACCCAAAAAAAAAAGGTCAGTGAATTAGTCAATCAAATGCAATCCCTTTCACTATCTTCGTCAATTATACCCCATACATAATTTTTTTAATTACCACTCCCTTAACGCGATGTAATTGTTAAATCAATATTTTAGTCAACTCCATCCAAATGCAAAGATTTTATCCTTCCATATCAATATATGAATATATCATCAACAAGTCTACGGTATACCGGGTGTCACGTCAGCATTTTTTAAAAAATTTAACATGGATGACTAGTACGTAGTTTTATATAACTAATGACTAGTGCGTATTTTTATGTGAGTAATGACTAGTAGATATATGACTAGTGAAATCTTTTATATAACTAATGTCTTCGAACTACCGTATGACTTATAGCCACTCATTTTTTTTCCTTTTTCCTTTTAATAAAAAAGAAGTGCCACTTAGGCAGGTGTACCTATGCACCTGGTGTAGCCTAGACTAATAGATATATCATTGACAAAAATAGCTCTGATCATATAGCCCCTGCAACCCATATTACAAGCTAAAGTCTACGTTGCAAGTTTCTTAAAAGGAAATAAGCTAATATAAGGGACAAGGATGGTAACTTTCCAAGCTGTTCTAGAGATCTTGTGCTGGGTGACTTACGGTCTCTTCTGGGCTCTTATAGTTTACTTCATTATCTACTCACTCTACATTAGCTGCTGTGTTCGTAGACGTGGCGTCGATCCAACGCTTGTTGAGGGCTTGCTCAAGATTAGTTACACCGGAGCTGAGGGAATTAATACTGTGTGCGTGATTTGCCAGGATGGGTTTAAGGAAGGTGATATGGTGACTTCAATGCCCGATTGCAGCCACGTGTTTCATGCAGATTGTGTAGGCACCTGGTTAGGAACTCGTGCTACATGCCCTTGTTGCCGGGCCTCCCTAATGGCATGATCTCGGAGCATAAAGATTGATAATTCGATATGAAATATAAGCTTGAATAGATGTATTTATTCATAGCATTTAAATGGCTTGAATTATAGACCTATAGCCTGTTTCTCTGTCATTTATAAGTGTATTTCTAAGATGCTCTGTGAAAGATTGACATTGGTACTTCCTGGTATTATAAATGAGTGTTACAGTGCTTTTGTACATGGGAGAAGCTAAGCATTGCTCAAAACATAATGGTTTGTCAAGATTTGGTAAGTCAATATTAAAGGAAAGCTACTTTTGCAAGATGTATAATCAAAGTTGATCTTAGGAAAGCTTATGATTCAGTTGAATGGGGCTTCCTAGAAAAAATGTTGATAGCTCTGAAGTTCCCTGTTGAGTTCATTTCTTAGATAATGATCTGTGTAAAATATCATTTCTATTCTACAGTCATCAATGGGGGTTTGAATGGCTTTTTTCCTGGTAAAAAGGGGTTGAGACAAGGGGGTCCATTATCTCCCTTGTTATTTGTTATATACATGGAGTACTTGTCTAGAATCATGTCTCATGTTAGCTCTCTCAGTGACTTTAAATTTCATCCAAAATGTGTACATTTGAAAATGTCACATTTATGCTTTGCTGATGATTTGCTAATGTTTTGTCATGGCAACTATGCTTCTGTGATGTTATTATTGAGAGGGTTAGCCACATTTGCTAAAGCTTCTGGTTAAAAGCTAATTCTTCAAAATCAGCTATGTATTGTTGTAATATGTCTAGTGAAACTGTGAAGAATCTATCTGAAGCATCTGGTTTTGGCTTAGGAAAGCTTCCTTTTCATTATTTAGGAGTGCCAATCTCTTCCAAGAAGCTTAGCTGTGCAGAATGTGAAGTATTGGTAGAGAAAGTGATTAATAAAATCAGAATTTGGGGTTCTAGGCATCTTTCATATGCTGGTAGGGTTTTACTGGTTAATAGTGTCCTGATAACACTACATAGTTATTGGACTTCAGTATTTATATTACCTAAAACTATCCTGAAGAAAATTTATGATGTCTGTAGAAATTTTCTTTGGGATGGAAAAGCAGTTTATTGTAGATCTCCCACTGTTGCCTGGGTTTTTCTTGGTAGATCAAAGAGTTCTGGTGGTTTGGGGATCAGAAATTGTGTGATATGGAATGTTGCTGATGTAGGTAAATATGTTTGGTGTATAGCTAGTAAAGACTATTCCTTGTGGGTTAAATGAATCCACCATGTGTATATGAAAGGTTGTGATTGGAGAGACTACACTTGTAAAGGCCAAGCAAGTTGGTTATGGAGGAAAATTTGTGAATGTAAGAGAAGTTTAAGCCTGATTATTCAGTTAATCAGTGGTCTGCAAGCTCATCTGGGAAGTACACTATTGCTTCAGGGTATCAATGGCTACAACCAATTTGTGAGAAAGTGATGTGGTGGAGCAAAACACCAATTTATTGCATGGATTGTAGCTCTTGATAAGTTGCAAACCAAAGATAAATTGATTCAATGGGGACTCTGCACTGATAGCTTGTGTCCAATGTGTGGTTTGCAAACAGAAAATCGACAACATTTATTTTTTGAATGTATCTATAGCAGGAAATGCCTTGACTTATTGTTGAGCTGGTTGAAATGTTCTTGTCGAACTGCTGGGATACTTGACATTTGGAAATGGATATTGAGAAGACAAAAAGGCAATGATTTCCAAAGAATGATTGTCATCTCCAGGATTAATGCACTGGTTTATCAAATATGACAAATAAGGAACGAATGTGTATGGGAGCAAGTGTTGAGGAAACCAGAGATGATTTTGAAGAAGATCAAAGATGAAGCTAAAATTAGATGTTTTCGTTGTGTTCCTAAAAATAATGTAATTAGTAATAGTAGATGGCTAGATAGCTTATTTGTGTAATAAGTATAAAATAATTGAGGCCCTTTCTAGAACGTGAGCAATTATTTTGTACTTATGAAATTTTGATGTAATTAATGTGTAAAAATGTTTCTTTGTTATGGTTCGGTTCTTGATTTATAATACAATTATTATTCACCCAAAAAAAAAAAGGCTTGAATTATCAATTCAGCCTTTAGTTAGGTTGCTGGCTCCTTCACCAAAATAAAGTAATCCTGAATCCTGATCAAATGTACTTCATACTATCGATAACGAGCAAAATGTATTTCTTGCAGGAAAGGACCTTTTTTCGAAATATTCTATGGCGGCAAGTTACAAAGAATTATATGTTAAATCCTACCTATTAAAATAATAGATCGATATTGGTTCACACCAAAAAAAAAAAAAGATATTTGTTAATTCCGACTGAAACTCTGATTATCCGCAATATAAACTTATATATAGATCTCTACAGAGTACAAACCAAACCTTCGGTATGTATACAGATAAATAATCTTTCGACCACCAAAGACTCAACACCCTACGGTATACATACGTACATGGAACTTTTTTTGGAACTTAGGGAAGCGTTAACGTTGCAAGTTATTCAAGCCGTTTCCTGGGTTATATTTTCTATCTTCTGGATTATGATAGCCTACTTCATCGTCTATGCAGTCTATCTGAGCTTCTGTGGTAGGATATATGGTGTCGATCCAATGCTTACTGATGGTTTGCTGAAGATTAGCTACTGCGCGGCTCAGGAGAGCAATAATAATACTGTGTGCGTGATTTGTCAAGACGAGTTTCAAGAAGGCGATGTAGTGATAACCATGCCCGAATGTTGTCACCTTTTTCATGCTGATCGTCTCGGCACTTGGTTTAAGAAGAGTGCAACGTGCCCTTGTTGTCGGGCCTCCCTCATCCCTGATCAGTCGCATGAGGAGGAGTCAAAGACAATCGCTTAATTTTGTTTAATTTTTGTATGTATGTAGATCAAATTGGTGTTTGTTTTTTGGTTAGAAATAGGTACTTCAAATTTGTTAGGCTTGAGTTGCTTAACACTACCAGGCTACCAGCTTCTTTGGTATCGATCAAATTAAACATGTCTAGTTTCTGTGTTCATTACAGAAATTCGAGAGGTCTGCTGACTGAAAAAGATCGATTGAGTGACAATCCAAGTCAACGACCTACAAACTTTTTGTGTTTATATCATCTCGATCTTTAAAATTAATTGACTATCTCTTTATTTATTTTACAGGGATGAAAGAGAGTGTTGGATTTTTATCCGGTGAGTTACTCTAACACTCTCCAACCGCTACCCAAGAGTGTCCCCATTTTCTACCTTTTTTTTTTATGGAAAAAATTGATGTGAAGCCATTTCATATATAAGACTGTGTATTAATGATCCCTCGACTACATAATAATGTCTCCTCGTCTACACAATAATGACCCCTTACACAATAATGAGCCCTCTTACCCAATCTCATATATGAAATGGGTTCACACAAATATTTCTCTTATACTTTACACAAGGACACATGATAGTGTGAAATATTAGTACAGTACATGTTTCATGAAATATATCTCGAAGGCAAAATATTGCTTGTTTGCACAAAGAGAATCCTAGTAATTAACTAAACTTTTATCTTCTTCCCTTTTCTTAAGGTTTATGTAAATTTTAGTAAGAAGTTGCAAGCCTATAATAAGTTGTCATTTTTTTTTGTTTTTAATGAGAGAACGATCACTATACATGATCTTAATCATATCGGCGTACTAGAGATTAGAGCATACTAATAAAAATAATCCAAAAACTGTTGTTTAACAAGTGTTTATACAAATTGATGTATGGTTGAAAAGCCAAACAAGAGAGCCTATACCATACACCTAACTTATCTCTACAGCTTCGTTCCAACTTCTCTATAGATATCAGATGATCGAATAGCTCTGAAGGCTTCACAATCTTATTACGTTACCTAAATAATAATAATAAAACAAAAATTATATTTTTTTAAAGGTAAGAAGGCAGGTCACTCATAGGTATCTCATCTTGGACTTAATCACATAGATCAATAACGCTAAACATTTGGAGAGGAGGAGGAGGAAGGGGCAAATGCTCTTACTGGGAATCGAACTCTGATCCAGTGTGGATACCAGAGCCGATTACCAGTAGACCAAAGCTTGGTAATAAACCTTTGTATGGAGCTTACGACATGATGACATGATGACATGATGATTTATTTTACTTAATTTTACTTCTCTCAGGAAGTCTGTTTTTCAACAAAGAGAATGTGAAGTGTTTTCCGATACCCAATAAAAATGGACTGATCATTTCCAGAGCTAACTATAATACGGAGTATTTAGTCAGTGAATTGAATTAGTCAATCAAATAGGCAGAGCGATCACTTTCAAGGCTTCGCTAATTATACCCCAGAAATTATATTTTAGTCACCATTCCACTAACGCGATGTAATTGTTAAATCGATATAGTTCAAAAAACTTCGTTCAAATGCAAAAGAATTTATCATTCAATATCATAAACAACATAACTTGTAGATATATATACATATCCCATCGGATCACTCTGATTACATAGCTACACATCATACATAAAATAAGTCCACATTACTCAACTACCAGTTTCTTAAAAGGAAATAAGGGACAAGCACGATGGTAGCTTTTGATCAAGTAGTTCCAGTCTTATGCTGGGTGACTTACGGGCTCTTCGGTGCTGTTGTGGTTTACTTCATTATCTACTCACTCTACATTAGCTGCTGTTTTCGTACCCGTGGCCTCGATCCAACGCTTGTTGAGGGCTTGCTCAAGTTTAGTTACACCGGAGCTGAGGGAAGTAATACTGTGTGCGTGATTTGCCAGGACGGGTTTAAGGAAGGTGATATGGTGACTTCAATGCCCGATTGCAGCCACGTATTTCATGCAGATTGTGTAGGCACCTGGCTCAAGACTCGTGCTACATGCCCTTGTTGCCGGGCCTCCCTAATGGCATGATCTCGGAGCATAAAGATCGATAACTCGATATGAATATATAAGCTTGAATGAATCTTCTTCAATGGTTAAATAGATTTATTTATTCATGGCACTCAAATGGCTTGAATTATCAGTTCAGCCTTTAGTTAGGTTGGCTCCTTCACCAAAATATAAGAGATCAATTGTACTTCATACTATCGATAACGAGTAGATGTACTTCTTGCAGGAAAGGAGCATAGTTCACCCTCGGAATTGTTTGGATCAATAATGAAATGATGATGAGTTGCCATCTCCATTGCTTATACTAGCAGCTAATTTGCTCTTATATTAATACAATACAGCATTAAATCGTTGGATTATAGCATTGTCGTCGAATCAATTGATATGCTGACTTACAATTATAGTAATTGTCCTCATTTTTCTAGATAGCAAATTTTGCTTTTTAATTTGTGAGAAACCTAATTCAAATCAAAATCATCATCAATGGAATGAGATGCAGATTGCTTAGGCACATGGCTCCGGGTCAAACTCGATCAGCCGGGTCTCCGGGTTTTGTGAAACCCGGCCGGTTCACTCATTTTAAGAAAAAAAAAAGATTTAGAAAACGAGTTTGACCGGGTCGATTGCAATTCCGGTCCAAACTCAGAACCGACCCGGTATAGGCACCGGGTCCGGATTGATCCGGGCGAACCGGCTGAGCCGATTCTGGTTTTAAAACTATGGTAATACCAACATCTCCCACAATATTTATTTTCTGACAGGATTATATATGTCAATAATATCTCTAACGTACAGAAATATATATATGCAGTATGCTCAATGATGAACAACCAAACAAATAACCGTTGAAGAGTGTTAGAATGACACACCGGGTCAAAAACCATGTAGTAGCACAAATAATATATAGAAGCCATTAGTCCCGATATTGGAATGAGCAACATCATAGAAGCCATCTAATTAGAATGCATGACAGAGTCGATTGATTTAATTTTTCCTATTTTTTGGAACCGTAAAATAATGCCCCGAGGCTTAAAAAGGAACAAGCTAGTCCGTGACAAATAAGCGAATAAATAACTAACAAGGAGTCTTGTGTAGTATTTGTCATTTTACTAAGAAATATTGTTGAATTTTTGTACATAGAAGGTTGTACCAATCTGGTTATT
Organism: Pharnaceum exiguum; assembly: GCA_900322385.1. Taxonomy (NCBI): domain Eukaryota; kingdom Viridiplantae; phylum Streptophyta; class Magnoliopsida; order Caryophyllales; family Molluginaceae; genus Pharnaceum; species Pharnaceum exiguum. Next base: position 7,674 of record ONZK01002506.1, on the reverse strand, counting down.
CTGGTAATAATTAGGAGCCCCAAACGGAACAAGCTAGTAACGTTACTAGCTGGCTGCTGGGAGCTGGTAGCCTGGTACAGTACTACAGGAGTATTGAATTTTTGGTACGTAGCCACGTTGGTTAGTTGTTCTATAAATTAAAGTTATGGTAAGAGAAATGCTCCGTATCATATAAAATCGATCAAAAAGCCCATAGTGTGCGTACATATGCAAATAGAAATGGAAGAAAATCATGATATTATTCATGGTGAACTAAAAGCCCTGCTGAAAGTATGGTTAGTCGTTCTCATATGTCTTCTTTATGCATATTTCATAGTCTCGCAGCTTGCTAAAGCCAAACTCAGGCTACTAACTCTCCTTCCAGTGTTTACGCTCTTTTCCATCCTGCCCCTCTCTCTTTCCACGGTCGGCGCAGTCAGTCTCACGGCGTTCTTCATCACTTGGCTTGCCAATCTTAAGCTTTTCCTCTATGCATTTAATGAGGGGCCGTTATCAGAAAGCTTGCCTAGTAAATCTTACTTAGCTTTCGTTTTAGTGGCTGCTTTGCCCATTAAAATCAAGACAATCAAAAAGGAAAATAAGGCTAAGCCATCTATGGTTGTACCACCGAAATATGTGATTTTCTGCTTTATAATTCTCTGTGTTGAACATATTGATAGTAACATTTTGAAGTTTATACTCCAGTCACCTATTTTGCGACAAGTTCACAACTTTTGCTCATTTTACATTGTATTGGATTTGGTATTATCTACTATCCAAAAATTGGTATCGTACATCCTTAACGTAGATCTTTACCCTTCATTCAATAAGCCCCTCCATTCAACATCGCTTCAAGACTTTTGGGGTAGGAGGTGGAACCTCAGAGCGTCGGATACGCTACGCTACACGGTGTACATACCGGTGAGGGCATATATGGAAAGGCGAATCGGGAAGAGGTGGGCTCTCCTCCCTGCGGGGATGGCTGCCTTTGCAGTGTCCGGTCTCATACACGAGCTAATCTTCTATTACCTGATTCATAATAGCCCTACGTGGGAGGTTACATACTTTTTTTTACTGCATGGGGCAGGTTGGGTCGTGGAGACTTGGTTTCAGAAATTGGGCTGCAATTTGGTCTTACGTCCGTACTTAGCCCGAATTTTAACAATTTCGTACCTAGTGGTCACCGGATATTGGCTCTTCTTACCATCAGTACACAGGCTCCAGGTAATTTATCAAAACGAGCTTAAACAATTTAGAGCTGTGAGCTGATCGAGATGGGTTTGTGTGGCGGCCTGACAATGCCATAAGGGGATCAAGTTCTGTAAGAAGCGTACAAATGAAGTTATTGGATCCAAAGTCGTGATCAATAATTGAAAGGGTTTTGTAAGACTACTTGTGAACGGACAAATAATATGGTGCGTTTAATTTGCATGTTGTAAAGTTGCTTTGTTGTTTAAATCAAAGTATAAGATGTTCTAGGCCCTTTTGGCAACTCATAGTACGTAGATATCAGAAGCGAAACAATTAGCAGTTTTACACCCTTTTTTAATAAAAGAAAAAGAAAAAGAAAAATATAGCTTCTTTCTCTTGATGTCTTTTTGTAGCAGGTAAGAGTGTAAGACCCTAAGACCATTCTGACCCGAGTAACTCTATTGAATGGGGATTTACTAAGACACTAAGACCATCAAAAAATTGTACATGTTTAATTTTAAAGAGAATGTATGAAATAAAATGGCCTTTTCAACAATTTGTGTACGTTTTTTTATTTAGTTTTTTCAACAAATAAACAAAAATATACTATCGCGATCTGATCCAGATGAAAACGAAAACCGACCCAAGCCTAAAAGCAAATGACCCAACCCAAACAGACTCGACTCAAATTCACCCAAACCCGATATGATCCGATTACATCAAAACGCAACTTAATTTATTTACGAAGTTCGTCTGATAACATCAAGACACAACTTTATTTACGAAATCCATCAGATTACATCAAAACACTACTTTACGAAATCCATAATACATTAGAGCACTAATTTATTTACAAAGTCTATCTTCTATAATCATCAAATCAAGTCATGGAGATGAAACTCAAATCATCAAATTAAGTCATGGAGATGGAGCCCAATTCAGTACCCCATTTGAGATGGGATCCACTGGGATTGTTGTTGTTGTTGTAGATGGAGCCCAATTCACAAAGAGACCCTCGCAATTAGGCCTGGCAAATGGGTCATTCGGTTCAGATTCGGTTTTGGTGACTTCAGATTCAGATAGATTTTAGCGTTAAATATCTAACTAGGTTCGGATTCGGTCCATATTCGTTATTTTTGGGTCAAATTCGGATATTTTACCAGTGTACATTTTAAAGCTTCTAGATGCTAATTTCACGAGAGAAAATTTTCGGGTCGGATCTATTTCGGTTCGGATAGATCGAAGTAGCCTCTCTTCGGATGTCAGTCGGGTTTTGGATCGGGTTATTCGGTTCAGATAATTGGATTCAGATTAGTTTTGCCAGGTCTATAGTCGCAATCTTCCCAGTAGCTATCAAAATCATAATAATTATAAGGAATATTTTAGTAAAATAAAAGTTTCAAATGTATGAAACCAAAAATACGTTCATATTAAACAACCAACTTCGAGTTGTGATCAACGCATCAATATTTTTTAGAATAAGTTATTGGTTT
>ONZK01002505.1:50564-63052 GCA_900322385.1 Pharnaceum exiguum | reverse complement strand
ACCCGAACCGAAACCGACCCGAAATTGGTGACCCGATTGAAACCCGAACCCGATAAAACCCGAACCGAACCGAATTAAACCCGATTGACCGGTCAACGTTCTAGCCCGAACCGAACCGAACCCGCCCGATAGGCCCGATTTGCCACCTCTACATTTTACCCCCTCCCCTTTATAGTAGGCAACTGATTTTGCCACAGCTAGCCCTTCAAAATTTCCACACATAAGTTTGATATGGATGGGACTACATACTCTTTGATCTCACGGGTGCACTAACACTTGCAGAAAAGATAGATAGACTTAGGACATACTTACCCCATGTAAGCAGTTCCAGACATGGTTATCACAGCCAAAGGATGAGAATCGAGCCTTGTCACCCAAACAGGGCGACCAGTGAACCGATTAACTGCAATGACTACAGCAGGTCCATAGATTCCCACAATCAGAAGATCATCGGATACTGTGGGTGTGGACATCGATACTGTCACATTGGCAACCGTCGTCTCGGGTGCTAGCCCAGTTAGCTGCCCAAGGTTCTGCTTCCATACAAGATCACCGGTGAGCGCATTCACTGCATATAGATTACCATCCCATGCAGGGAAATAGACTACTCCGTTTGCTATTGCTGGTGTTGCAGTTACATCATTCCCAACAGTGAACTTCCATCTTAGTGTTAGCCTTTGGATGAAAGCACGGCTGATTAGTGGCTCTCCGAACGGGCGTGCCCTTGTGTTGGCTAAATTTCCTCCATGATTAAACCACTGCATCCAAAGCACAACATAAAGGAAAGAAAAGTACATATTATGCATGGTTTGTCGCGAAGAAATTAATGAAGAAATCAGTAAATCATAGTTTCTTACACTTCCAACATCAGCTAGATTAGTTCCCAAGAAAGTTAGCTCGCACAATGTGAGAAGACTAATGACGAGGGAGAAAGAGGTGTCCTTATTAAACAGCATCATAATCAGAAATAAGGTTTGGCGCTGAGAGCGAGAGATGGATATACTGACTGTATGCAAATGGATCGCTGGGTAAATATAGGCAATATGTCATGCTTTTTCCATGATGATGATGTAGTAAATGCTAAGATTTCTGGTCAAAAATGATAACATAGTTTCAATGATCAGTTAGTAACTTAGTACATAACAACTTTGTCATCAATCATGTATCTAGGTAATTGTGCAGTGCAAGAAACTGTCAGCAGAATGCTCAAACATGAGCATTAGAATGCACTTTTACTGGAACAGTTGAGACTTGCACTGTTATGAAGTGATACTGACTTTAAATTACAGAGCAGGAACTTATTCACCAATACAAGGTGCAACATATCATGTGAGTCCTCTCCTGAAATTAATGGACAGATTAAACAGAACACTAAACTGAAGTATTCATGCAATTTATGCATAGATGAGGCAACCTATGTAATCAAACTATGCTCCTATGAATTAAAACAAGAAAAACTCTTCCCCTCAAATGAAGCCAAATTAAGGGTCATTATGCAGTTTCACACCAATGTCAGCTTACACAGATAGCATATGCTCCGATGAATCATGAGAATTAGGTTCTGCTTTGATTGAATTTTCCTTGAGAAGTCATACATTAACTAAACGCCCAGTGTCTCAGGAAAAAAAAAAAGCACAACAAGCAGCTTTGCTCAGAAAGCAGAAGTATGCTATGCAAAAAACATCAAAAGAATCGTCCGAGATAAGGAGACACTGATCGAAGATAAAAAGAAGGATGAAAGTAGTAAAGTAAAAAAGGCATACACCAATCAGTAAGACAGACACAATGACTCTTTCTCTGCATGCTTCTTAGCTCTAATCTAGGCATCTAGCCTAACCTTATGGCTAGGTTCAGTGACTGATGTTGCTTCCAGCTTATGAAAAGATGAAGATATCTCTTGGCCAGAATATTCCTAGCAACTCTGTATATATAGCCATAACATATATATTAGCAAATCAAGCTAATAACAACAACTTATCAGATGTTCCTCCGAGTTCTTCTGATCACTTCATTGAGGATTCCACAAGAGACTTATCCCACTGAAGTGTTTGGGGGAACTCCAAGGTTCATTTGATTGAAGTCAGTTAACACCAAAAGGACAATGAACATAGGCTTCCTGGATGAACCCTCCCCCCTGTACTATTTCTTTTGGTTTCGGGTCTGCGAAATTTGGATCAGAAGAACCAACTTTTGTTTTCAGAACCATAGTTTCTTTCTCTGAGATTAGTATGAAATGAGTTATATGTGGATGACAAATTTGACAACACTTCTCTTTCTGCAGGTCTGAGTCCAGTGTTTAGGACACTACAGGACAAGTTCATGATGTAGTCCTGAAGAAGTACCAAGGTTGCATCAGTAGATAGCAAAACAGAATGGAGCTAATTGCAGAAGTAGCCATGGACTCAATTTGGTGGCTCTGCTATTCGAAAGAAGGAAACAAACTCTGCCACGAATCATGAAGCTAAGATGACAAGGTTGCAACCTCTTGAAAACCGGCTTGAGGCTAGAAGTTAGGAAGAGTTTGATCACATTTTTGTAAACTCAAATTAGAATGCATTTATGCATATATGATATATGTGTTTGATGTGTAATCTTCAGACTGCCTCTATTGGATGTTTACAAAACTCTAGTTCCATCTTAGCTTGTCATGTTGAGTTGGCTATAACGAAGCCTAACTCGTTACCTTAAAAGTAATCAAATTTCAAGTTCCAATTGTCCGGAATGAAAAAAGGAATCTTACACAGTCCAACCAAAGAAGAACAAGAACTTCGAAAGCAGGACAGTCGAACCTCTGGCACCAGAGAAGTACCATTCACCAGTGAGATTCTGACCAAGTAAATGTGAATGAACAAAAGATTTGAGTAAAGTCACAACTGAAAATAGGCTAATAAGTCATCATAGTAAAAAAAGCTAAGAAAAATCATATTGCCAACAGTATGCTAATGCCTTTACATTTGAAGTTCGGGTTTATGGCATACCAGCTCCACCATCCCTCGAAACTAATAAGAGACGATTATGTGATGCTCATATACGAAAATAACAATAGCTAGGCTAGGACAATTCATACTCAAGGAAATGAAAATTTTCCTCAGTAATATCCTTGTTTAGTCCTTCAGTCCATTCTCATGCCTGATCACTGACATCATTCACTACTCTAATGGTTACTATGAACCATTTTTTCAGCAATTCAGCTAATAACCTAACATTCCCTAAACCAAGTCCATGCATCGGATCTGCATCACGAGAAAAGAGTTGCCAAATACCGAAAAAAGGGGGCAGAAGAAAAAGAAATGAAGAAAGTTTTTTTATTTCAAACTTAGCCATCTAAAATGTGACATGAAATGCTTTACAGGACTCCTCAACTAATACACATTTTCTGTACAGCACAAACTACTGAGCAACATGAAATGTGAGTAGTGAAGAAGTAAAGAATGTAGGGAAAAAAACTCTAAACGAGCTTGGTAGTAGATCTCATAGGTAAGTGGGTAACCAGCAGCAGCAACTGGCACACTGAATCTGCTCTAGTTGTGACTCTTGTGACACTAAATTCAATCACAAATTCACAATGCATGCATGGCTTGATGAGAATGCACCTTCGGGTATTCTGTTAGAAGTTTTAACAAATTTGATGACAAGTAGACACGGTGTGGGCTTTTCACAAACTTACGCACAGATCCATAGCAAATAAATGAGCAACATGTAGCAACAGGTCAATGAACATGGGTTGAAATCCAAAAGTTTGAAGTTACAATAAGGTTATTTCTGTTTAGACATGGCCATACTGATTCAGCTTTTAGACTATAAAATCAAAAGGTTTTATAAACGTTCATTTATATGAAGAAAATCAAAGGATTTACACACGCTCAAAGAAGAAGTTCTCAAGGATCATCCCACTACTTTATTTACAGCTATTTGTACCAGATAAAGGCATATCCATTTGTGTTACTGACATGAGCATGATGCTGAGAAAGCAAAAGTTGTACTGCCTACCTTAGGAGAAAGCAAGAAAACTAAAAGGGATGGCATATTGACCCCTCAAAAAAAAAAAGGGAATGGCATATTGACCGTTCAGTACTGCAGATCTACTTATTCAGATCTCTACTTTTCTCTGTCCCTCTTATCTAGTCCAAGAGGACGTCCACATTCACCTATACTAAGCAGAACAAAATTTCCAAGAACTACCTATAAATACCAATAGAACAGGCCACGTTCATCACCACCAGAACATTATTGTTTAACAACAAACATATCAGGTGTTCCCTAGAGTTCCTCCTTGCACTTCATTGAGGATGTTTGCCCGAACGAGTCTCTCACTGAAGCGTTTGGGGGAACTCCTGGGTTCATTTGATCATGCTTCCAATATGTACATTTCACAGAAAACCTTAATATAACTCTCCAGGTACTTGTTTAGTTCCATTGTGGTCCATGGTCGATCTCTCCTCTCAACGTTGTTGTCGGGCTGAAGTGGTCAGTCCAAATTTATAAGGTTCTCGTTCAATGGCAATGATGAATGTTTATGATATCAGCTAACTGATACATTTTGTTTGCCATGTAGGCAGCAGAATACAGCTCCAATGGAAGAAAACAATAAGATCAAGAAAGGCCAAAAGATGTTTATCTAAAATGCAAAACTGAACATCCGAAGCTAAATCGCCAAAGAATATGCCTACATTGAAGAAAGAATACTTTAGGCATTCCTATGTTTCTGTATTGTTCTGGAGGGAATCAAAATAGTAGCAGATGTCAACTGCAATATATATGCTGACAGTTTCTGCATTAGCATGGCAAATAAAGCTTAACTAGCTATACTTCTTTATCATATTGCAGCCATTTATCTACAGTATCCGAAGAAAGCAAATCATGGACTAGTATAAGACTATATTGCACACGTTCTGCAAGCTTAAGACTATCTGACAAACGAATGAAAAACTTGGACACTTCAGAAACAAACAAATGAACAAAAGCCACTCTTTTGAATCCTTCGTTAGCATATCAAATTTGGTTGTTCTAGATAAATTTTAGTGGAAGTTGCAGATGACAGTGAAATTTAAACATCTGCAAACCAATTTGGATCCTCTCTAGACTCTAGTATTATTATCCAGTTGATCTAATACTGGAGAGAACTTGTCATTTTGCAAAGTGAGCGTGTGTCAAATGTTGCAACTTTAACAATCTGTCAGAAGTAAGAGCTAGACATTAACCGTGGAAGCATAATGACTAATAAGCATCAGTCTGATAATACAGTCAAAATGAAAAGTAGGAAAACGCCTGCGCCAAATTCGATAAAACTTCTATAGTCTCCTGGGAAGGAGAAGGAAAAAAAAAAATCGGAAAACAAAACCGACAGTGCTACCTATGCCTATGAATCTAAGACAAATCTGTCACTCTCACCATCCACAATATCCTTAAATCGTCATCCCCATCTGAAGTTGTTAGAATGATGAGCAAGACTACCAAAATGATGGACAACAAAGTGTTTTTTTCGATCATTTGATTTGTCGCCGTCAGTCTTCAGAAGAGTATATGACTTTCAAAAAAGAGAGGGTCAAAAAAAGAAAAGTTTTTGTTTGTCTTTCACGAAAACGTTTTGCATAGAATGTTTACACTTTCAAAGTCACAAATCATGCTACAAAAATTTATGAGTGCACAAAGAAGTGTATAGAATAGTGCTTTCAAATTGAAACAAACTGAGAATGACAAAAGAGAACAAAAAGGTCGAAAAGTAGCATATGCCCCCCTGCTCAGTGCAGCAGGATTCTGTCTTTACATCCCTCTTAATCTAGCTTACAGTCGCGGCCAGGTACAGATTGGCCCTTACTGCTATTTTTGACAAGGAAAAATTGTTGTGTTCTCTTGCCAGTTGCCTAGGTATATTCATAGGACAACCTACATGTAGCAAATGCCTTCAAAGTTGCGTACTCGATCCCAAGCTTTTGCTTAATTCTGAGCCACCTGCAGTGCCTGAGGGAAACTCCTAGGCTGATTCGGTAGTCTTACAGTTGAACCATTTCACCTCTCAGGCATCAATTAAACATGTAAAGCCCCTTCCAAAAAAAATCAACTTGCAGTAACCAAGTGGCACTGTCCAGAAGGCGAACCGAGGATAAAGAGCCCGAAAAGTGAACCTAGGTGGCTAGGCCAATAGCACAGAAACTGGACATAGAGGTCATGTTCTCCATCCTGATAAGCAATGACTGAATGAGTCCATTGGCATACAGCCAAAAAAAAACTGCTGGTGCAGGAGATATGTAGATGTCAAAAATTGAATTCAGAACACACACATCAAACTAAATTTCCTGATAGTATGTGATCAATGGAAAGCATGCTCCAAGCAATGAACCAATCAAAGTACATACAAAAGCTAGCCTAAACCAAGTAACCAACGCAACTCAAGCCCTGAAATTTCTGAATAACATGCTACTACAAAGTACGAACTCGTACGTTAAAACAGCTACTTCTTGTGATGCACTCTTTGCATCAGTTAAAAGCCAGAGATATTGGCATAAGGTACACAATAGGCAAGGGCACTAATACAAGTACTTGTGTAAGCCTTTTCAGTAGAAGTGAAAGTGATAGAACAAAAAAGAGAGGGAAGAAAAGCAGAGGGAATAAAGAAAAAAGGCATATTCAGTTATTCACCACTCACAGTCACAGCAGATCTACTTGCTCTCCCTCCTCATCACCCTGCATGGTTGAACCTAGCCAAGGACGCAGCCAGGTACATAAAACTAATGTTTGGGTCAACCAGGAGAATCAGCTGAGGAAATTTCATAGGAATGAACTATAAGTACCCAGAAGAGGCAAGCATTAGACATCACAACAGCAAGCAGTTGCAACAAAGTATCACAATATCAGGTGTTCCCCAGAGTTCCTCTGAGCACTTCATTAGGGATTTTTGAGTAAGGCTAAAACCACACTTCCCTGCTGAAGCGTTTGGGGGAACTCCTGGGTTCACTTGATTACACTAAAATAACACAATAAAACTTCATGTCTCAAGCAATTTCTGACCAGGTACTCCTACTTCACAATAATTATGGCAATTTATTGTTCTAATAATTGGAAACTCAGTTTTCTGCATGCAGACAACAGGGCGACAAAGATTAGGAGGAGAGCATAACCTCGGATCCAGAACTGTATAGTTCTGTTTCATTTCTTTGTGAAAGGTGAACTAAAGCTGGGATTGCATTATTGCACACATGTATAACAAAATCGTGCCACTGAGCCAGCAAGCAGGAAACTACAAATACCAACTAAACTCGAATGTGACAATGTGACATCAACAACATGCATGTACTGATTCCCCCCTTCCTGGAAGAGAGGCTAAGGATGATTCAGAAAGTAGCTTCAGAAGAACTAACAACCAGCAGCGTAGATTCTGCGCCGAATTGCGAACAGCAAGTTCTAGTTCGTTGTGATGATAATCATTAACGAGCTTTGAAGCGCAGCCCTTTCGGAGATTGTCGCAATAACTTGTTCTGTACTAGAAATAGCATTCCAAAAATGTAATAAATAGGTTCCAGAATCTGAATGCTTAGTTAACTTTATGGCTAGATATTCATACTTCCTACTTGTAAGGTCATGAAATGGTGTACTAGCCAAAATATTGTGTAATTTCCATCAGAAACCAGATTGTTGATGGTTCCTTTCATAGTTTGTACTTTGTATTTTGTTTTTTTTGGTTGAGACGTCTCTATCCTAAATAGATTTCTTATTCATTTTATCTTCTCTGTGACCTGTTCAAATAAAAGTACAACTTCTATACCAAGTCCATATATTGAAATCGTTCTATTCTACCCTAGCCCCGACTGACAATGTTGATAGAAATTCAATCAGCTATAATGTTGCCAGATACTACAATTCAGGGATCTACAATTCCAATAGTATTTTCATAGACAATGTCTGATCCTCTAAATTGTAAAGATGTAAACCTGATATGAACCATTTCTTTGAGGCAGAATACAGTACAAATAAGTAACCAGACAGAACTTTTTTCTTCTTGTTTGATAACAAACGAGACAGAAACTTCAGGTCAGGCATTAGTAGCAACTCAATGTGAACGAAGAATCATGACCATACAAATCGCAAGTATATATTGAACATATCACAGACTTGGGCATTCAAACGCACTTGTGAACAAAATATGTTGGCGGAACTAAGGCAACATGGTCTAGACTCTAGTGGAGATCCCTAGTTTCAACACAGGAGACTACGGTGTGATTCACACCAGATGTGATTGGAGAAGGGTTTATCTAATGCACCATTCCAATCACTCGCTCCTAGTACACTAGGCCTATTTCGATATGGCCAAACCTAATTGCTGAGCCTCCTAACTTTCAGACCCAAAAAAAGAGGCATGATACAAGTTTTCCTGGTGCTCAAATATTCAGATGAATGCTGAGCTTATGGGATGTTTGTTTTGTTTTAGTGATAAGCGAAACACACTATGCTCATTAATATAGATCATATAGCATGTGTAACTAGTCAGAAACTGAAGTTAGTTGTCATGCTACAAAGTTCTGCAGAAGTTATCATTTTCCTCCCCCTCCCCCTCCCCCCAACATCATGATATGTTTGTTCACTCTCAGATTCATTTTATTGTACCTTCCAACACTGAATATCTCAATTTTTAAGGTTCTTGTATATTGAAACATAACAATGCTATGGGTGAGGGTTGATGCAGTAACCTAACTGAACTGTGTCATACAGACAATGAAGCTAAAACCCCATCCAATGTCTATACATTGAAAGTGGAATTTTAAGAAGAAAAAAAACCTAGCAGATAAATAAAGCCTTTCCATGGGCCCAAAATAACAGAAGAAAAATAGAGGTTAAAGAATTTAAGGAACTAGGTCCAAAATATCAGCATATTCCCTGCTCAGAGCCGCAGATCTATGATTCCTTCTCTGCATCTCTCTGAATTTAACCTAGACTAAAGTCACGGCCAGGTACAATAACACATGGTACAAATTAGCAAGTGTGAATATTTTGAAAATACACCCTCTGCATGAGTAAAGAGCCAGAGATATGGGCATCAGTAACACAAGGGTACTGAAGTATAAGGCTTTGCAGTAGAAGTGAAAGTGATGGAACAAAAAGGGAAGGAAAAGCAAAGCAAAGTGAAAGAAAGATGGCATATTGACCACTATCTGCTGAAGTGCTGAACTACTTATTCTCCCTCGGGTCTCTCCCTCCCTTTATCACTGCTAGTAACTGCATGGGTCTAATTTAGCTCGTGGACACGACTAGGTACAGAACTATTATATTTGTCTCAACTAGCATGATCAGGTGCAAATATTTCCTAGGAACATACTATAAATTGTCGGGACGAGGAGGCATTATGCATCAGAACATCAAGCATTGTACAGCTATCAGGTGTTCCCTAGAGTTCCTCTGAGCACTTCATTGGGGACTTCTGCGGAAGTAAGAAGAAATAATCTTCCCTACTGAAGCGTTTGGGGGAACTCCCGGGTTCACGTGGTTATACTTGAACACATATCACTATATCAGGTGTTCCCTAGAATTCCTCCGAACACTTCAATGGGGACTTCTGCGGAAGTAAGAAGAAATAATCCTCCCTACTGAAGCGTTTGGGGGAACTCCCGGGTTCACTTGGTTATACTTGAACACATTCACTATATCAGGTGTTCCCTAGAATTCCTCCGAACACTTCAATGGGGACTTCTGCGGAAGTAAGAAGAAATAATCTTCCCTACTGAAGCGTTTGGGGGAACTCCCGGGTTCACTTGGTTATACTTGAACACATATCACTATATCAGGTGTTCCCTAGAATTCCTCCGAACACTTCAATGGGGACTTCTGCACAAGTAGGAAGAAATAAACTTCCCCACTGAAGTGTTTGGGGGAACTCCCGGGTTCACTTGGTTATACTTGAACACATGTCAGGTGTTCCCTAGACTTCCTCCGAGCACTTCAATGGGGACTTCGAGTAAGAGCAAATACATTGCCCTACTGAAGCGTTTGGGGGAACTCCCGGGTTCACTTGGTGGTACTTGAACAAAGAGAAAGAGTGAAAGAATTTAAGAGGCTCAAACAAACTGGTTCTTCTACTTATTTTACTATATGATTTGAATGTATGCTAATGCTGCAGGCTAACATAATTATGCATCACATAGATAACAGGCTTATCTCAGTTGGACGAAAGAAGCAACAAAAAGATACAGTACAACTGTGAGATAAAGCAGTGGGAACTAGCGTGGCGTTCATTGGACAGAAGGGAATGAATCTCAGCAGAATGTACCAGGATTGAAGAAAATGTAGACAAGGGAGTCCGAGAGACTGAGACTGTCATGTTCTCTGGTTTCTGACAGAGATCATAATCAACTTAGCAGCAATATCAGTCTAATCTTACGTCTTAAGCTGACACAATATGGAAGAAGAAAACATTGTACTGTATACTGCTATCAAACCATATAATACCGAAATCTAGTTGAAGTCTAAAGATGAGGATGTAAAAAGGTGTTCATGGATTCTCTTGTATTACTGCTAGTAATACACATCTATCAATTGCAATGTAACAGCTTCAGCTAAGATTCATCAACTTGTAATTGATTTATACAGCATTTGAGAGTTCACATTGCAAAATTTCATGTAAACCTGTCTCGACTCTCGACATATCAACACCCAGACACCTAAATTTCCCATCATTGCATTAGTTTGGAACCGGCAATAGACCATACTGTTGTACAGCACTTCATACTAAAGACAGATCAAAAAGAACCACAAATTTGTTCTATGTAAACACAGTTAAATTCAATGGGACAAAACAACCCTGTGACAGGATAACTTTCCGCCAGCAACAGAGGGAAACAGAGAACTTGTGAAACTAAAATGTCACATTGACAACAAGAAGCCAGGGTATTGAAAGCATAAACTGCTTTCCATGTATAGATTCACACAAACCTTGCTTCAGCAATGCAGTTTAGAAATACAAGAAACACCAACCACCTTAGTCTTGAAAAACCAACTAAAATAGACTTCAAACTTGAAAAACAACTTCAGAGGAAACAGGGGAGGGGCAGATAGTGAAGTGTCACCTCCTCTAAATCAAAAGCACATTATGCTAATATTAGACAAATAAAGTAACTCATGCATATACTTGTATGCAGTAAATTTAAGTACAATGGCAGTATTCAAGAGCTCACAAACACCAGGATGTCTTTTAGTACAGTAATGCAGAAAAATATTGACAACACTTTAGAAAGACCTGTCTGTCTTGCATCAGAACTTATGAACTCTTGCAGCAACTCAAAGGTCCTCTGAGAAATCACAAGCTGAATGCTTGATTGCAGCATCTTAGTAGATCTGGTAAGTTGGTGACACAACTACACAAGTGAAGACAGTTTATTTTGGACTGACATATAAATATATAATGCTCCTACAAGTTACTCAATTGGCATTAAAATTGTCACTCAATTAGTTCTTCACCACATTGAATGTGTCCATAAACAAACAAAATCAGCTAGTAAACCTTATGTCTGAAAGTTATTAAGGCTTAGGGACTCTAATCCTGAGGTTCACAGCTTGAGTTTTTCTCTATACTTGACAATAAGGGCTCGATGTTTCTCAAATTTTATTCTGCTTTCTGACACAAAATTTTGCAGAGTAGGTCCACAACGAGGAGGGTGTACTACAGATTGCATAAGAAAGAAAGCATCAACCACGGCAAGACCAGAAGTTGTGCATGCAACCCTTCCATCATTGCTAAATTACATGGACATTACAGAACAATGCCTCCACAGGCACTTAACCAACTTAATCCCTTCCGAAGAGGCGGCAACTCAGATCGAGAAATAACTGATCCTTTAATACTCCAACCCCGCATGTATGGAATTTTGGGAGGCGTGTACAAAAATGAGAACCTAGACTGCATAGAGATCCCATGTACGAGAATCGAACTAAAAGTAAGCAGAGTCTCACTCAGGAATCGCAGGAACTTGCCGCATAAAAGGATACAACTAGATGTGAATACTGAAAAGGTGGAGAAAGAATGCCATATTGACCCACTCCCTGTACATATTCGATTCTTGCTTCTATATATCTAACCTAGCCTAAATTTGCAGCTTGGTTCAACCATTAAGCATTCCTGAAAGTCTTGCTTAGAATCTTGAATATTCTCAGGAACCACCCATATATAGTTGGACAAATTCGGAATAGAAGTTCAAAAGACGATGAAATATTTTGTAACTTCCTCGTCAAGTGTTCTCCAGAGTTCCTCTGATCACTTCACTGGGGACAAGGAAATACCTCACTGAAGTGTTTGGGGGAACTCCTGAGTTCAATTGATTATACTACCTGGGCTTTACACTCAAACCCTTACATATTATTGTACTTCAATCCTGCTTTCAATATAACTGAATCTGAATTTACTGCAGGACAGCAAGTAAGGTAAACCAAAGTGAAGGATTAAGAAAGACAGAAGCAACACCTACAGAGCTGAACAGGGAGGGGGGGGGGGGGGGGGGGGGGGG
>ONZK01002505.1:23073-48142 GCA_900322385.1 Pharnaceum exiguum | reverse complement strand
CCCTCTAGCAGCACCAATTGCAACTTTAATCCTTGTTGCCCAGGATATTGGCTGTGGTCCTCCTGCAAGACATTACAACCAGCAAATCACCAAACAGAACATAACTCAAGTCACCATAACTTTTAGATTGGTTTGAGCATAGCTGAAGTAGCCATAAAATAATGAAAATTTCGTGAAACCTAAGAAGTCACATTACAGAGGATAACCATCACTAAGTTTACTCACGTCTGAAAAGATGGTTTTCTAGGCTTCCTTTGGGCAAGAACTCGTACACCAAAAGGCGATTTTCACCATCCAAACAGTAGCCAACAAGTTTCACCAAATTTGGATGATGAAGCAAACCAAGATAATTCACTTCTGCCTGCACATATAATCATAGATAGCAATTAGACCCAGGAGTTCCAATGTAAACATAAATATAAAATATACACAAGCCAGTAGGAGGAGGAGCAGACAGACATACCAGCCATTCCTTGTGACCCTGGAAACCTTCAGGTTTAAGCTTCTTGACAGCAACAACCAATCCAGATCCAGGCTTTGATGGAGACAAAGTTTGCTCATCAATCCACCCTTTGTAAACATAGCCAAATCCTCCTTCTCCAATAAGACTGTCAGGACGGAAATTTTTGGTGGCAGCTTTAAGGTCATTAAAGGTGAAGGGCTTTAAACCAGGAGAAGAAAGTATCTCATCTTCGGATCTTGGAGTGGGAAGACTCTGAGAACTGCTTTTCACACTTGATGTTGTACCAGTTGAACTAGATAGGCTTGAGGATTGGCTGGTCCTGCTGCCACTGGGAACTTTTGAGACACCTGATATGAAAATGACACAAATCAGATAGCTCACCAATAAATGAGGGTGAACTTGGGGAGACAAAGAGAAACAAGATACAGACATAAGAGCAATCTCCAACTAATACTCTCTTCACTTCTAAATTTGATTTTATTCAAGAGGGTAAGTTCCTTGATAGAACTACTGAAAGCGTAGTCTCTTGTAAGAAAATAAACCACACGCCATATGTTAAAGATGGTGAAGATCAGTCCTAAAATTTAAGCAACCATGTACCTCTAATAAAGAAACTATCTATGAACCTCAGGGGGTGTAGTCGTAGATGCACAAATAATGAACTATTCCAATTGGGAAGCAGCTAGTCAACTTAGAACCTAGACCGTAAAAATTCAAAATGCTAAAACCTCATTAGGCTAGATATACGTAGCCAGATCAGAAACCAATAGATATATCTCCACAAGAGGTAAAAATCTGTTCATAGTCCTAGCTGGCCATTGCCTATTTTTAACTCCCATCTGGTACAACCTCCAACCAATAAAGTGATGACAGAGGGATGATGATGACAGAGTTGCCGGCAGTATAAGATGTCGAATCCTATCGAATTCCAAAATTCAATCTCAATTATCACTTAGATCATGAGATTGCTTTCTATAACAAGACCATAAACTTACGCATCAGCAATCTTCAAGGGCAATAAATGTAATCGCCATTCCTCAGAATAGAGATATTTGCTCATTGAAACCAAATATCTCAGTCACTCAAACTCTCAAAGTGCTTCACTGAGACCCCATAATTACCCAATCTACAAGATGAAAGCCAATCAAGGCAGCAAGGTGCCATATAGAAGTTAAGGTTCTAATTTCAGAATCATTGCGTTTATAGCCTTTCCATTGCACCAACAAGGCTTCACCAACTTACGCTAAAGAGAACAGCTCTAAACTCAGTCATGCTTCTGAAAGGACATATTGCAGAAGTAATGGTTAAATAAGGAAACGGGACTGCAACACCAAAGTTACAATCCATCCAACAACAGATCGAGTCACTGCACGTGAATGGCATCATCGATAATCAGATAATCATCAGATGATCAAACTCGTGCGCTTTTTGTTTATGCGGAAAGCCGGAATCCTATGGGTGACAAAAGATAGCACAGAAAATCAAATTCATAGAAGGTCCAAGATAAGGAATTTAGCTAACCAAACGCTGACACTTCAATGGATTTGAAAATCTGAACTCACGTTCTCCAAATTAGGTAAAGCACACTCGCCTAAATGTGATCACGCCATTTGTCACCTCAAAACTGACCTCTTTCAAAGACCAATAACAAACCCTAGGCCAATATAACCAATTAACCGAATTACCGAAGTTCCCACAAAAGCATCATTAATATGCCAAATCTGACTCAAAAAATTGCCCAAAAAACAACATTTAAAGATAGAAGCAAGCAACTTCAGCCTCAAGCCACATTAGCCATAACGGAAAACTGCCATACATCTTATAGATAAAGCTTAAAATCCTTAAATTACACTTGGTTCTCTTGGACTAGACTGAGGATAAAATTCCTGAACCCAAATGAATGGACCGGTAATTATAACTTGCAAAGAACACTCTGACAACATTGCCTTACTAACAGTCACATAAACAACAACATCAATAATCTACCCCATAGTTAACATTTACACATAAAAGGAGGGCAAACACCCTCAACTCTCTATTCTCTAGTCACCATATCCAGAAATGAACAAAAACAAGCAAACAAATTTACTTCTCCTTAAAATCTTCAAATCTCCATTTCATTTATGTCAATCCACAAATACCACACACCAATAAGCAGTTAAGCAAAGTCATAACTACATCAACAACAAATATACATAAATAAACACACAAAAGAAAGAAACAAAACCCATTTAAGGTAAAAATCTAATCTTTACAAAAACAAATCCAAATTCTTTCAACTTACTTCAACACATAGTCACATAGACTAACCAAGATATAGCAACTAAACCAAAAAGGGTACTCAAAAATCATCATAAAAGAGAAAACCACTCTCAATTAAGTAAAATCACTACCAACCCACATGAGAAAATGATACAAAGAAACAACAAAACTAAACTGAACTCAAATTCATTCTTATCCAAAGAAAGAAAGAAAGTATACCAGAATTGGGTTGAGAAACAAAGGAATCAACTTGAGCAGATGCACCTAGACAATTTCCCATCTGGGTTTTGCTTACTTTCTACTAACAATCAATAATCTTCCCCCAAACAGCAACCAAAGATGACAAAACTGACAACTTTCTTTTTGTAACTAACTAACAAAGCACATGAATGAATGAAATGAATAAATAACCAAACTTTTTGATATGATAACCCAAATGGAAGTCAGGAAGTGTGAAAAGAACACTGGTCAACAGGACCTTAAGAAAAGGGTAAGATATTTATAATTTATTATAAATCTTTTTCCTTTTTCCTTTTTGGGTGTTAGTTGTTGAGACTTAAAAAAACTCAACAAAAGCAAATGATTGAAAAGGAAAAAAGAAAAGAAAGTCTTAGTCAGAGACAAAGAAAGTGAAAAGGGAAGGTCTTTGGAAGAATCACAGAAGTAACTTAGAAAAACAACTACTTGTGTTTTGTTTGTGTTATCTGATGATATGACTAAATTAAAAGGCTTTTTTATCTCTACTCCATTCTCTCTCTTGACTCTTTTATTAGTAGTCTCTTGAGAGTTGTTAGTTTTGTTTCGTACTACTAACTGCATGTTCATTCATTCACACGAGAAATAAATAGGAGATGAGTTAGTTGACATTTTGGGGTGTTTACGTGTGCACCATAATGTTGTTGTTGCATGTGTTGTTTCTGCCTAGAACCGGCAAAACTAATCCAAATCCAATCACCCGATTAGACTCGAAAGATGCAACGCAAAGTCAATCCAAGACTAACGTTTCGGGTTTCAATCAAATATACTCCATATTTTAAGAAATATAGAACCGAATCTAAATGAACCCGACTTGAAAATAAGTAAACTAGATTAATTTGAACCGAACAGAACCCATTTGACCCTTTTACAACAACAACAACAACGTAATCTCCATTCAATAGGGTATACTCGGGGGTCGGGATGTACGCAACCCGTTTGGCAGGTCTATAATTCTGCCCATTATTATTTACTCCGTACAAGGTTTGTTGCTTTGCTTTATTTATTTTTTCTATAACTGCTTCACTTATTTTCCTGGGAAGACTTGAGAATTATGAGTTTGTGACTTCATTAATTATCATGAGCCAACCACCTCCAACTAACACTGTACGAGTATTTCATTGCTGTGAATTGTAAGCCAGTTTCTAGTCTTTTTAGAAAAAAAGACGTGAGAAAATATTCCTTCGCTCTCGTTTATTTGACTTTTGATGTGTACTTTGATAACTAATTGTTTTATTAAAAAGTAGAGTATATCTTCCGTCTCCAATTGAGTGTCATTTTTGAACAAAACACACATATTAAGAAAACATTAATAAATAAGGTTACTATCAAATTAAAGTATGTTCTTTACTACATTATCCCTAATTAAATGTGTTGCTATTTCAATCTTAATTAATAGGGTTATAAAGGGGATTTTTACCAAATTGAATGCTAACTAATCAAATATGACATAATTTGTAAATTTTTTAACAAAATGTGACACTCAATTGAAGTTGGAGGGAGTACTATTTTATGCGACCTTACTATCAAACCCGTACTCCCTCCGGTTTTTAGTTTTCTTATGGTTCACTTTAGCACAAGTTTTTAGGAGCCCCCAAATATGAGGGTACAATTACAATAAGGCCTTAATGAGTTATGTATAATTACTAAAAATGCCATTGAAAGAAATATAAAAAAAATGAAAAGGGGCCAAGAGCACATGGGATGGGGAGAGGAGTTATTGAGTGGGAGAATAAAATAATGGGGAGGTGAGAGAGTTGTGAGAAGCCGAGAAGGGGATAAAAGGGTAATTTTATTTATGGGTCCAACCCAAATAAGGAAATATATAAGTTAAAGAAAAACCAACTCAAAATAGAATTCCATTAAAAAAAAACTGAAGGGAGTACAATTTATGCCGATATGTCGTACTGTAGTTCACTGGTTCAGCTGTAGCCTGTACGTAGTGGTGCAGTACTGAAGATTGAAGAGTTCATTATCTCCATCAGGCACCGATTCAAAAGGAGAAATAAAGGACACAGGATCGAGGTAGGATGTAAGTCAAGTGGTCAACATATGGATGGGTTGCCAATCTTGCCAGCCATTAATGATTAATCTAATAGCCAAAATAAATTAATAACATATTGCCACTGGTCGTCAGTCATCGTATGATCGTATCTAGTTATATTTTCCTAGTGCTGTAATGTCCTTCCTTGAATTTGGCTAGAATAGCATCGTCATTTTTTCCACGGTAAATGATGAACACCTTTTTGCCCAGTGGCAAGTACCAGCTTTTTCTCAACTGTTCAAGGAAAATGCACTTCAAAAGAGCACTCAAAGTACGAAGCTTCAACAATCAAGTACTCGTACTCCGTAATCAACTTCATGCAGGTTTCTTATCCCCTGCTGGGAAGATGCCTTTTACCACTCATTTTTGCCACTCAAAATCACAAAAGCCCATCAAAAAAGAAAAGTAAAAGTGGGCATATAAGATTCAAGCTAACTAGCTGAGTAAATACTTGTCGAGACAAAAAGAGATTGATTAACGGATTAATTAACAGCCACTCCCTTAATCTACATATGAAACTACATGAAAGACTGTTGGGATTATAACGAGTATTGTCACAAATTGAGTAGAGAGATGAGAGCCTAACCTGTGTAAAGAATTAGATAATTACTCCTCCTATTGTTAATTGGTTTTAGGATTGAACCCTTAGGCCTTAGAGGCTCATATGTGGTTAATGTCTCCCTCTCCGCGTATTGGACATGTAACTACCGCAGCCCAAATTTCAATAAAGTTCATAAATTTGTACTTCATGAGGAAAACACAAAATATGCACACTTCTATTTTCTCATATTAATTAGTACACTTTTACTCACAAACAAGAAAGAGAGACTTGAATATAAGATCGGGGAATTTTGACACATCAAAAGTTCCCCAAAAACATATTAGGAAGAATATTATGGGATGGAAGGAGTAGAATATGAAAAAATGACATGACGAATTTGATTATGGTTCCAACTCTTCTTACTACTTCAACTGTTCGGGTAGTGTAGTTAGTGGAAAGAATCGGAATAAAACTTACAATTGTGTCAAAGGCCAAATGTCAAATTCTCCTTTCTTTTCCGACCTCATTTTCAATTTCTTCTTTTTCCCCCATATTTTCAAGATACTTTTTGAATTTTAGGCTAAGGCTCTATTTGAGAAATTAAGCATATCAGATTGATGTAAAAGATCTCACAACAAAATACACTATAATAAATTCAGTTAGCGGATTGGTATAAAAGAGAAACCATTTTATTAAAAAAATCATTTTTTTTGGAGATAAAGAAATAATAATATTTGCTAAACAGGAACAGAAAGATCTCACAACAAAATACACTATAATAAATTGTTAGATCGTTAAATACTTTGTCAAGTATTGCTATTGTGACAAAAACCTCCAGAAACACTCCATAAGTCAAGCATATACTTTTACATTATCGTGTGTTGGAACCATATCATATGAATTTCATATCACACCGTATTGAGAAAATGTCATCAAATTAAGTGCTCTTGAAATTCACCATACAAGAAAAACATGGAGGATAATACCTTGATCTTCAACTACTTTTTTAAGCTTTAAACAACTAATTCAATTCGGCTCAATTCAAAACATTTCAGTCAACTCAACACAAAACAACTTAGCTAGATTAGCTTGTAACGCAAAAGTGTAACAAATAATGACACCAATAATGCAATAATTTATGTATCATGGATCAAAAAACTCTCATGATTTAGTTTGTTAAAAGTAAAGTTTGATGTTAAATGGTTCTAATAAACGATGATTAAAAGTGGCGGATGTCATTAAGGACATGGGGGTACACTTGTACCCCTAAAATTTTGGGAAAAAAAAGCAATAAGTATATATTATGTTTAAAATATATATGTATACACTTGTAGCTCAGCTGGTGATAGCGCTGTTACATTCAGTTTTTGGCCAGGGTTCGAAGCTTACTTGCGATCATGGAACCACCATAATTTGAATAGATCTTAGCCTTTCATTTTCACTATCAACCGATCTTAACCATACTTCCTTCCTAACTTACATACTACAGTTATACAAAAGCAACCCCAGTAGCAATTATCATTCCAAGGACTATTTGTTCTTCTTTTCTTTTTCGAGAACCAATGAGTATTTTTTCTAGGTGAACGAGCGTACATTTGCGAACTCTTGTTCATTATTATATAAAAGAAATTAGATTATTACTTTTTTCTTCTCGTAGGCTTGTTTTGTTCAACTTAAATGTTGTATTTAAGTTAAGTTCAGTTTTTTAATAGTTAACTTAAACAAATTAAATTTTTATTATCCAATTTAACTAAGTTCGTTTCCGTTAAGTGTTTATCATCTTGTCACTACAATTCATTCAAATACAGTTAAGTTCAGTTCTTTTCATTTCAGTTTAATTAAATTTTGAGTAGATGAGCAAAACATACTTGAGGTGATTTTTTCCTCTCTCATTGATGTCATTTTCATTTTTAGTCATCTTTCAATTGCTAATTTTCTTTCCTTTGACAAAAAATGTCAATATATATAGTTTAAGCAAACTAAATGAATACTTTACATTAAGGGTAATAGCAAAAATAGTCATATAACTTGTATAAACGTTTAATTTAATTTATTATGCCCATATAATATAGGAGAGGTTAGAAAAAGAATATTGAAATTACTTTTTCTATCAATAGGAAAATGGCTTTATGGGTCACCAAAGCGCTTTAATCTTTATTCCTCTAAATTTTAAAATAATTCTAAAACTGAATTTCAGTGAACACATACTTAAAAAGTTACAATGTAATAAGTTTATGGAGTGCCGTTAAACATCGAGAATTTGGTATTAAGTTGTACCCCTAGAACTTATTCGAGGATCCGCCACTGATTAAGTTACATCAAGCCATCCTGTCGTGAACAACTGTGAAAAAAGCCAATAAGCCAATTGGAATTTGGAAAAAGTTCAGATTCTAACCTTTCATTGAGATCCCTTGTTTTCTTGTTGACATACGCAATGTCGCTCTTGAAGTTGCGTATGAGTGTGACTTCATGTGACGCTGGCCGCTGGGTGCCTAGTTTTGTCAAAGAGATCGACCACGAGGTTTGACTTGAGTATTGTTCAACTCATCATGTCCACCCCAATAACTGATTGTTGTACATACTACATAATATAATGTAGCAAGCTCAATGTACGGTTACGAGTCCGAACAAACGTTAACAAAACACACTTTAGTGGACATTTTCATACTTACATTCATCCGCCATCTTATTTTATTAGGAAAAAAATTGTGTGAACTCGTTTTTTGTATGAGACTGGGTATTATTGACCCCCCAGACACGTAATAATGACCCCTCTTCTACACTCTTCAATTACACAATAATAACCCCTCTTACCCAGTCTTATATATGAAACGGTTTCACACAAATTTTTCTCATTTTCTTATGTATCTATCGCCCTATCCTTTCTATAGAAAAGGGAAATTTAAAATTGGTTTGGATCTGTTTCTCTCATAGCTTATATGGCAAGGCAGATTGCTTAGAATTCCTTGATGGGGGATTGGGGAATAATGAATCAGAAAATTTATATCAAGATGACAAACAAATTATGTCAAACGCCAATGAGATCTTGTCTTAACATTTCATGCTAAGGTCACGCACTCGGCAAACAACTTCAAATCCTAACACTCATGTATAGTTAGAAGAAACAAATGCGAACCTATATTCAATATCTACAATTCTTAGATATACCCGGTGTATGTCACGTTTTTGATACCATTAGTTAGTACTTTAATTTTTAATTAGTCATAAATTCACACGGTGTACGTGTACACCCAGTGTACCAAAGACTTGCTTATTCTACATACATCGATATAGAGTTCTTCGTTCACGCTAGGGTTGTCAAAATTGACACGATACGCAAACACAACACAAAGTTAATATAGGAAATATGACCCAATACAAGACGACTACAAATGACACGATAAAACTTAATATATATTGATTTTATACAAAATTTAACTTATTTTGACACTAACACGAAAATGACATGATTAATTAGACGGATCAATCCTTCTAACCCAAATTGTCACCCCTCCCAACTCCCAATCCTTCCTGCGTTCGGAGCCAAATAAAAAGAGCAAGCGGTAGATAATAAACACCTACTACATGAAGCAGGGACAGCTTAGATATTATATAGACCCTGTGCGGTAGCCCAAATTGGGCCCTATACTTGAGGACCTAAAAAATAATTGAGGCCCTATCTGTCAAATTCATGACACTTTTCTTATAAATTCTCCACGCTAACAAGTGTAGACACCATTTCTGACGCTATCTTTTTCACGCCTAAACGCGTCAGTATTTCATTACTGACGGTTTGTTTTAATGACAAGAACTTATTGACGCTTTATTGCGTCAAAATATGCGTTTTTTTCGACACTTTTTAGCGTCGATTTTGTACTTTGACATGGACTTTGAGGCCTTTTTGGAACTGAGGCCCTGTGCGAGCAGATCGCTCGCACCGGGCCTCAGCCGTCCCTGACATGAAGGCCTTGTTTGGGAGAAAGTATGAGCAGTTAGCGGTTAGTAGTTAGTAGGTTTGACTAACAGTTAGCAGTTCTGAGTTGTTTGGTAATAGTTAGCAGTTTTATAGTGTAATTGTTGATGAATAGTGAAAATGTTGTTATGAAGAGCATTTTCAAAGAGCATTTGAGCCCACAAAAATGCTCTTTACCAAATATAACCAAGAGTATTTTAACCTAGTCAAAACTACTCTTATAACACAAAATACTAAATACTCATGCTAAATGATCTTCAACCAAACAAGGCCGAAATGTTAAGACAAGATCGTGAATTCGTGATCTACCAGATAAAATATGGCCTAATTATAATCTCCTAGTCTAGCGTACATCGGGTGTACCCATACACCTGCTAGGTGGCACCTCCTAGTAAAAAGTGGAAAAAATGAAAGAAGAAAAAACATGGTTAAAAGTCAGACGGTTCGGGGACATTAGTCATTTAAAAATTCTCACTAGTCAGAACCTACTAGTCATTAGTCATATAAAAATAACTACTAGTCATTAGTCATATAAAAACGGCTATTAGTCATCCATGTTATTTTCTTAAAAAAATGCTGACGTGGCACCCCGCACCCGGTGTGCACGGAAGACTTGCTGAATTATAATTGTCCTTAATTGCTCTCAAAAAAAGGCAAAGAAAAACAGATATTGGGCTTCAAGAATCATTTCACAAAACCATATCCTAATTCTCAACCCAAAAACTAAAGCCCATCACAATAGCAACCATAATAACCAACCCACCCACCCAAGTCCCAAACCAACAAACCACGTTACCCCACAATCCCACTTGTCCAACAACAGAACATAACAGTCGTCAAAGTGTCAAACCTTTAAACCAAAAAACTCAACGTCCTATCCTCCAATAACATTTCACCTCCTCATCACCCACCCAATCACACCCTTCCACCTCACCCTTCCACATCAGCAACCACCTTCCTAAAATAAAATAAAAAAGAAAACCCCCCATTTTCCCTTTTTATCCCCCTTTTATTTTCCCTCTTTTTTCCCTTCTTCATTACACTCTCTTTCCCAAAAAAGAACAACAACAGTGTGACGTCATAACAAAACACTCCGAGCGATGGAGGCACACGCGACAGGGGCAGGGCGCGTGCTTCTATTGAGCTTCTGTGTTGTCGGCATTTGGGCTGCTTACATTTCTCAGGGCGTTCTCCAGGAAAACTTGTACGTACTTATATTCCCTTTTTTTTTTTGCTTTCCAAGATCATTTCTTTTCTTTTCCCTTTTTTTAATTGATTTTGGTTATTCAGGTCGACGAAGAGATTTGGGCCGGATAAGAAGAGGTTTGAGCATTTGGCGTTTCTTAATTTGGCCCAAAATGTCATTTGCTTGATCTGGTCCTTTCTAAGTAAGCCTCCTTTTGTTCTTCCCTTTTTTTTGTTCTTTTTAATTTTTTGCAATTTGGTTTTTGTATTGGATTAGTGAAATGGGAAGATGGGTATTTTTTGTTTTTTGAGAAAGGAAATGGTTTTTTTTTTAGTTTTTTGAATGGAGTGGTAAAAATGGAATATTGGGTGTGTCATGTTTCAATTTATTATTAAATTAAAGTGATAGTTTTTTGTTTTTTGAGGAAAGATTTGTGCTTTATGGTTGTTTCATTGAAATGGGTATTTTTAGTAGTTACTAAATGAGTAAATGGCCCTTTGTTTTATAATGGGTGTGAATGATGTTGTTAACAAGTGTAGTGATCTTTTTTTGAGAAAAAAGAAAATTAGGTGGATTACTCTATGTTTTAGAAAACAGGGGTAAGGTTGCATACATCCTGACCCCAGCACCCCAATTGAATGGGGATTTAACCTGGGTTGTTGTTGTAGTCAAGTGGCTCAAGAATTAGTAGTCGACTTGATAGTTAAAGTTAGGCCATCAAGTCGGCAACTAGCAAGTGGACAATTAATTTTGGATGGATGGATGTAGGAGTGTATGTGGTGAGACTTGACTTGAGAGTTAATGATTAATGTTTGAATGTGTCAATGAATGGTAGTGATAAAGATATGGGCAAGAGGGAGCAAAGGAGGAGCGCCATGGTGGAGTTACTGGAGTGCCGGGATAACGAATACGATTGGTCCAGCTATGGGGATTGAGGCCTTGAAGTATATTAGTTATCCTGCTCAGGTATGCATGCTTCCTTCTTGATCTTACTGAATGATATATTGTGATGTTAGTTTGGAACTTTGGATGGAAGTTTTTAGTTTCCATATCTGGTATGCACTTGAGAATGTTGCATGCCTAAGAGTTCTTAGCACAGATGATAGGTCTTTGGTTCTAATTCTTCCACCCCCTAGAGGTTGTTTTGGCCTTAAGTGGTTCTCTTGTACCCAAAAACGATTTTTTTTTGAATGATTGCCTAGTTCGGAGAAGAGAGACGTGTATACGAAGGTATTGATTTTAGGTTGGAACCCTACTCTATTAATATTTGGTCTGTGTCGCTGTGGATATGGACTTATGAAAATGAAGGCAAAATGAGGGTTTCGTGATTATGGTGTAATGAGGATTGTTGGATATTGTAGTGATGATACTACTTGTAAACTTTGTACTTGTTGTATGTGTTTGTATTGATGTTTTAGATGGTGACAGTTGAGCTGTTGTGGTTCCGTGTAGTCATTTAAGTAGTTTTTCTTGTTATGGTACTTCTCTTTTGCACACTTCTACCACTTCTTGAAAGGGCATTGGTTTGTCTGCGATTTGAACTGAGTGAGTAAAGATAAGTGTGACTTGTTTATCGGATAATGATTTCTGTGTGAAGAATCCTTATAGGCTCTCGTACCTTTTTTCTTGTTTGACAGGTTCTGGCGAAGTCATCGAAGATGATTCCTGGTGAGAAACACTACTTTCTGATTTCTACATGATGTTTTCATGAAAAGCAAAGAAAGGTCTTGTTGAACAAAATTTGATTATTATGTTGACATTTTCATAGTACTTGTATATGATATTAGTGGGCAGAAATGTAAGTGTATAACTATTTGTCCAAGTATTTATGGAAGAGTCATATTCAGATAACAAGTAACACATACAATGTGGTGTTTTAACTTATTTGTTGCATAATCAGAAACTATAGGCACTCTGATGCTGAACAAATGTTTAACTAGTTTCTTGTTTCCTCTTCAAATGCAGTTATGCTTATGGGTGCTCTAGTATATGGCATCAGATATAGCCTTTCAGAGTATGTTTGTACATTCCTTGTGGCTGGAGGCGTGTCAGTGTTTGCACTATCAAAGGTGAGTAGCTATCCAAAGCAATGTCTTGTATTTACACTTCTACAGTTCTTCTCTGAGTATTTTGAAATTCTTAGTTGCTACTGACTGATAGGTCTTGCAAAGTACTTAGGTTTAACACTTTCTTCATTTGCTTCACAGACCAGTGCAAAAACAATAAGTAAGCTGGCAAACCCAAATGCACCCCTGGGATATGGACTGTGTTTTCTGAACCTTGCTTTTGATGGATTCACAAACGCCACACAGGATTCAATAACAGCAAGGTGAGTTGGTGAAATCTTGTTTCCTTCACTTTTTATTTCTTGCAGCCCTGAAGGCATAAATGGCTGTGCTTCAGTACCGAAAATGAAATACAGATCTTTATCCATGTTCAGCATTGCAAGTTAGAGGACCTTGAAAATGGAAATTTTCTATAATAATGAGAAAACACATCATTACACAGTATAATGTCATATACATATCAGTCATTGAAAATATGAGATGAAAAATAGTGTAATTTACGTGGGGCGTACATCCAAAGGGTCGTGACTCGTGAATGCAAAATTGATGTTCTCGATTGCTTTCCAACCCTGGAGTAAGAGATCCTGCTTCAGTGAATCTTCCATGGAATCCTTTTTGTCTTCACTGTTTGACATCTGTTATGGCTAGTGATGGAAAGCTAAATTAATCTGTGTATGAATTAAGGGTTCAATCAATTCCGTCTTGTTTGCTGCAATTTCTTTGTTCTAATCAGTTGTCCAATGGTAATGTGGCCTTCACAAATTATCTGGCTTCAATGTATTAATATCATTGTTACATCTGACCAGATATCCAAAGACAAGTGCATGGGATATTATGTTGGGAATGAATCTTTGGGGCACAATATACAATATGATCTTTATGTTTGGTTGGCCTCAAGCCAGCGGATATGAGGCCATCCGTTTCTGCCAGCATCATCCCGAAGCAGCATGGG
Organism: Pharnaceum exiguum; assembly: GCA_900322385.1. Classification (NCBI taxonomy): domain Eukaryota; kingdom Viridiplantae; phylum Streptophyta; class Magnoliopsida; order Caryophyllales; family Molluginaceae; genus Pharnaceum; species Pharnaceum exiguum. The sequence continues at coordinate 34,400 of ONZK01002505.1, read as the reverse complement.
ACATCGTATTCTATTGCCTATGTGGCGCGGTTGGCCAAAATTTCATCTTTTTAACCATCAGCCGGTTTGGTTCTCTCGCTAACACAACTATCACCACGACACGAAAGTTCGTCAGTATCGTTGTATCTTCTCTTTTGAGTGGAAATCCGTTATCTAGCATTCAATGGTCCAGTGTTGTCATGGTCTTCTCTGGCCTATCATACCAGATATACCTTAAGTGGCAGAAGTTACAGAGATTGCAGAAGAAGCGGAAATCTACATGAAGTAACTAACAAAGAAAAAGCGCCATAGATTATGAACTGGAACTGTATCAACCTCCTTTTCATTTCCTTATTTTTGTTTCCCTTTATAGTTTATATAGATAGATTGGTTTTATTCCCCTCCTACCTTGCCTAGGCATCAGTGGCATACCGTTCTGTTGTGGTGGTTCCAGTTCAGACTTCGGTGCGGCTAGGACATACAGACAACTGTAATTAACTGAGTAGATGAACCTCATTGATTAAACATGTATTGCCAAGTATTCTTAGTCATATATATCAGATTTTGTGAGAGAACTAGACTACAATCACTTCTAATGTGTTTTTAGCGTGTGGAAGACAAGGGGATAGCTCATCTAGTACAAGTCCCTGTTTAGCGAGTGTAATTAACAGGATTGAATACTCATACTTCTCCATTTGGCTACGAAAAATCAGCTGTCATATTTTTCGATCAAGGTCTTTGGAACCAAAATTTTCCATCTCGAATTCATATTTGGGTCATTATTCGAAAACCAAATTTGCATTGCCTATTGTAATTATTGTTTTGGAGGAAGGCTAATAAGATTTTTCATCAAGAAGAAGAATTTATTCAAACAAAACTAGCGAGCAAGTCATTAAGGACCTGTTAGGTATCACTGTGAGTTTTCAACTTTTGGTTTTCAAATATTCAATTGGCAATGCTATATACTATTGTGATTTTTAAAACTGACAACAAAAATTTGAAAATCACTTTTTTCGGTTTTCAGAAATTGTTTTTAGTTTAGAAAAAGATACTTAAAACTAGAAACTGGAAACGATCCAAACAACACTTAACTGGAAACAATCCAAACAACACCTGATTTATTTGAATTATTCAGATAAGCTGAACAGAAAAAAACATGTACTATTCAAAAAATAGCCAACACTAATTAAAAAGAGAAGATACAAATGACGCACTAAATCTAGTGTGTCGACAACGGTGGGACCATGGGTCAAAATTATGTACCACAAGGACCGGCAATGGCATGTAAGCTAAATTACCAATTAATCCTCTAGGATAAGTCATCTTGTAAACATTTTTACAGGTCAAAACAGTCTTAAGCCATATTATAAGTTACTCAAATTTCTCTTTAGTTTTCGGTTAGGTTGGATGTAGGAAAAAGTTGCATTTGGTGAGTACACTTTATTTTGTATAGTCTTCCCTCCAACTTTTTACCCCAAGCTTTGTGGGTTAGTTATGATCACTGCTGTCGTCCACTGTCTTTTTACTTACACTAGCAAACCTCTCACTATCTTCTTCACAGTTTCCCCACAAAATCTAAGCTCAGTCATAGACAGAATTGCAGAGAACGGAGCAGAGAGCACGACGACGCGATGACACTTCCTACTTCCACTCTTCCAGTCACCTGTAGCCCTATAGCCCTAGTGCAGTACTGCTTTCTGTGAGTACATTGTTTCTTTGCAAACTGTGTTAGACAAAATCTGAGCTCAGTCATAGACAGAATTGCAGAGAACGGAGCAGAGAGCATGCGCGACGACACTTCTACTTCCAGTCCCCTGTGGCCCTAGTGCAGTACTGCTTTCTGTAAGTACATTCTTTTCCTTTGCAAACTATGTGTTAGATACATATGAGCTCATTATGTACTTATAGTCCCGATGCATGCTTGTTTCATGAGAGTTTGGTTTAAAAGTACATGAGAAACAAAAATAGATGAAAGGAGCAAGAGATTCAGTTTTGCACACGATTCAGACAACCAAATTTATATCCATTACCAACTCAAACCATCTTGAGCTTTTACATTACATCCATTGAGGAAAACCGAAAAGCGTAGACAAAATACTTATTGTATACTATCTGCACACCGAGAAAACGAAAACAGGATTAACCAGTCCATTGGTTAACCCTTGACGACACTTTCCTGTGTTTTAACTTAGTACCTAATATGTGGGATCGGCGAGATGCCATGTATGAATGATTATACAATCTAAAGAAAACTAAGGTTATGTGTTGCAGATTCCTGTACAAGAGACAATTAACATGCCAAATTCTGGCTTGGGAAAACCGAATATACCCTGAAACTCAGTTTTCCCATAAGATTGAAAGAATGACACGCATAAACAACTGACTTACTCTAGGCTCAGCTGTAGGCACCCTAGAGAAGGTAGAAAAAGAATTAAGGGAATGCAGACCATTGCATAGTTCGATCTGGAGAGGAGAGAATGCCAGGATGCTGATTGTGCATGAGATGACATTCTGGAGCTGAAAATCCCGGGAATGCAGATCTTTAAAAGCCGCTTTAAAAAACTTCGGGCCTATGTGGCTGCAGGTGATGGAAAACTGAGATATAAGGCAAAAATCTCAAAAATATACTGCAATACTCCTGCAGATGTATGCTATCTGTGAGACAGATCAGATATATAGTTCTCAGAGGCCTTGCAGTAGCGCCTTCCTGCAAAGTGGTGGCTGCATAGAAGTGGCCACTGAACCTGTGGCTGGAGACTCGATTCCAAGTGTTCTCAGTAGAAAGTGCCTCTCCTGCAATAATTTATGACAGAATTAGTCAGTGTATGCCTATATAATTAAACTTATTGGAAATCTGTAACCATCAAATTCCAACAGGTAAGAGATATACTGGAAAAAACTCCAACAGGTATGAACAGCTTATCTAATCCAATCCTCAGGTAAAAGTCAAAGGTCTAGCATATAGTAGTAATTAGTGTGAGAGATTTCCTGATGATGAACAATCCCCAAATGACAAACAATGACGTGATACAGTAGACACTGTCAGTCAATTTTCTCATACTATATAAAAAAAGGCACAATCTCAATTACAGACACTGCCAAACTCAAATTTGGGTAAGAAAAATGTTTTCTGATTTGTAGTTGTTGTACAACAATCAATCAATACTTATTTGCGCAGCTGTGCTTCAGTGTCACAGGTTCAGCATGCAATTTATACAGAACAAGCTCCAGGGTTAGCTGCAGGTTCAGCCTCCTATGATGTGCTTTAACACCTACTACTAGACGTATCAATCTGTACTTCTGTAGGCTCAAGAAAGGTTTTATCACTTGGATTTCCATATGCCATATACGCCATTATCTTACGCACATTTTCAGCCAAGTGTCAGGAAGTCATTCTTCCAAATAACTTTCTACACTAGCAAAGTAGCAAGTGATCCATTTTGCAATATTATTGAGTGTGTTAAAAAACCTACTTTTTTGTTGGCCCTCTCGATCTATCATTCTATCAATATCCAATGGCTTTCCTTTTAAGAACAACAGTTTTCGGGTTGAAAGATTTGAAGAGCTTAATAAATGGTGGGAAGAACTTAAACCTGAACAAAGTGACAGTTTCCTCAGGGGTCAGTTTCTTGGTGATGTTGTTTGAAGTTGTGAATGTAAGGGAAAAGCAAACCCCGACATACTGTGTCTTTCATGACTTTTTTCATGTGGATCACTGACATGCAAACATGGGCTAAGAAAGTTTCCTAGGCTGTGGATATTGGGTTGCAAGATACCACTATGGGCTATGGCACGTCAGTGAAGTCAAGTACATTGTTAAGACATAAAAGTAAGCCATTAGAGAAGACGATGACGGATAGAGCTGACAATGAAGGACTAACAATTTCAGCAAAGCTGGTATGTCAGAGCAATAGGTGACACTAACAAATCTTGAAAGACATGACATTGCATTTGGAATTAAGTATCACACAACTGTAGATCATATTGAATGCATCAGCTTCATTGCATGGCTCTAACATCTCTTATTGATTGCCCACCCTCCATAAGTGCACATGTACGCACAAACATCACACTGAGACACTCGCACACGCACCTCCACTCACACACACAGAGACACACTCACTCACACTCAAAGTAGATCGAGTGTACAATCTCCTTCCAATCTAACCCCGTTATCTTGCAGGCATGAAGGGAAGAACCACCCCACCAACCATCCGTTCATCTTGGTGAGAGGTAACCACATGATACCACGAATATGTGTGAAGGTGCTGGTCATATGCTCATACAAGGTACAATGGAAGCAGCTATTGCACTAAGCCTTATTATAGATCTCACAAAACATGAAGAAAAAGAAGGAAAAGTGCATCAAAATGGAGAAGTGGCTAGTGACTGGCAAGGAATGTGAAGATGAAGGTGAGTCAGTGTTTCAATAAATATAAAAAAATAATGAACCTTGCGGTAACTATTGGCTGACAACCCCTCAATAATCGTAACTGGTAGTATTGTAGTCAAAGTGAGCCAGAGAGCCGGCTATCGAAGACAAGTTATCTCAGGGAGAAAAAACTTTTGGTTTCTGTTACCCAGATAACGATGGACAGTAAATGGTAGATTTAACCAACTTCACAAGAGAAGTCAACTCACGAGCTGGTCTCTTTTTTATCTCCATGGTATTAAAGCCTTCTACCAAGTGGAAAACAAGTGAGAGTGACAATAGGAAGGTATGATTTGCAACCCAGACGTTTTGACAGTGTTATCTTAGCCAGTCAATTGTTTTTATAACCATTTCAGAGATGCAAAATCCATTGTCGGGGATAACTCTGAAGGTCAACAGAGAGTCACATGTTGGACACAGAACATCCAATCGGCTATTATCGAAAAGTAAATGAAAAGGATGAAGAGTGAGGCTTTCATGGTTAACACTACCAAGCTAAGGATGAAGAGTGAGGCTTTCATGGTTAACATTAACCAAGCTACGTGGGGAAACCAATTCTTGAACACCTAACTAGGGGATTGGAAGTAGAAGAGTAGCAGTCACACAACTGCAAATCCCAGTTTGGTTAAGCTATGATGAACTTAAATAAACAGACTCATGCCAGAATAAGAGAAAAGAAGATGTAGCTTACACTTTCTGAAAACTGTGGACTAGGGACTGTAGTTGCTAGTGTTCTGAACAGCGGAGTAACTTGAATGGGGGAAGTAAACTCTGCAATTGGAAAGGCATAAGCAATTCAGATAACTTCTACTTTGATCACAACAAAATAAGCAAAGAAGAAAAGGAATCTATCAAACTACACACATCTTAAGTAAAACCTGCATGATATGTGGTAAGCAATACCCAAGGTATGAGCCTTATTAGTTATTACTTATTACCTTGTTCTGTTGTTGTGCAGGCGGTGGCCTTAATTTCTGACATATTGACACCACCACAGTCTCCGATTTGCACTGCTTGAGGGGCTAGTCCGGTATCATCATGCATTGTGCATATCTCAGCTTGAGAATGTTCCCCTAGCTCGCTACATCCAGTGGACAAGATAGTTGATCCAGTGCTGTATTCAGAGCTGCTAGGAGAGTCATATGCATCGGGTTGCCTGCAAGCACAGCTCCGGATTATAAGATATCATATTGTGTAATAGTTTGTTTGATTTAAAACGCAAAACTTCCTCAGTATCTTTTTCTACCTTTGAGGCTGTTGAATTCCTTCATTGGCACTCCTTAGCTCTTCCATCAAGTCTTTAAAATCATCATATTGCAAGTCCACCTCAGCCATTTTGTATCTAATATCTTCACTGTCTTTGTTCTTATCGAAGAAATTTTGGAGCACCTGCATAATGCTCCTTTATCAGTCCTTTGGAAAATATGCATCTTTACTGGTTGTATATTGGACTACCCAACGAGAGTTAAAGTTTGTCATAAAATGTACTGTTGCGATTTAAAAGCAGCCTGCATTCAAGGCCAGTAAACGTGTAGATCGAACATATACATGAAACTTTTTTCAAGAGAACAAGTCCTCACTTTCCAAGCATTCTCAATACTTTGATCTGTGTTCTCCATGTTTACTTTTACTGCAAGAGAGCTAAGTAGCTCAGCTTGTTGCACCAGAGCTGCCACCTTAGGATCATCCTTCCTTACAAATGTTCCCTCAGTTTTCATGTTACCTGTTAACAAAAGTTTACAAAACTTAGCACTTGAAAAAGAAAACCAACAGTAGGAGAAAAGACTCAACTAAACTAAAGTCAAGATGATTTTCAAAATTGGACAGCAGAATATTTGACCAAAGGTTTCTCCATAATGCAGCTGTCATAGTCATTACCATCAATCAGGCCCTCCTTGGCAGTGGTATTTACTGAATTGGCACTGCGGACATTTTGAGCCAAAACAGTTAAAGGGTGTCTTCGCTGCTGCAGCTTTGCTTCACGTTCTTTGCGCAAAATGGTCATAGAGTTACAATCCGTGATGGCACTAGGAATGTGAGCCCTCCTAAACATTACAACAATTTTTTAGCAAAACAACCTTATACAAAATGTTACAATAATGAGACCAAAGCCGCTCTTATTCTACCTCAACTTCTTAAGGGGTGAGGCAACATCAGCCATCCCTTCGGAACAAAACCCGCTGTCAATCAATACCCTCTTGCCATTCACATTGATAAATGCATTGCTATTCTCCTTGGCCATCGCTTCGCGTTTCGCCCTCTTTTTGCACAAGGTTGTGAACCGGTTTTTGACAGCGTTATCCGTTCTGCATTAGCCATTTCAAGCACATCAAACACCATAGTTTCCACACTTCAAATGACAGAAAAGACAAAAGGCAAAAACAAAAAGGAAAGCTTTACATAACATCAACAGATCAACATAGCATTAACATACCTCCCTGAGACCACCTTTGCTATCTCAGTCCATCTGTTGCCAAATATCTTCTGTGCCTGCATATCAACAACCATTGTAAAAAAAACTTGTGTCACCAAACTCAAAACATCCCCCAATCATTCATGCTTTCTTCATGACAGATTTGACATTACCAACAACGACACATTTTTGTTAGAAAACATTGCTAATAAGGACAAGCATTTAAACTTGGAAATTAATCAATCATGCACAATAACACAACTACACAAGTGACCTGTGACACAACAGTTGATACACAACACAACTTGCAGGTACTACCAAAGCATCAAGTCATAGAAAAATCATTCACTTTCATTTCATTTCATTACCTCACATAACAGCATGTCCTCCTCAGGTGACCAACCACCTTTTTTGAAATCAGAATTTAGGTAAGTGTACCACCTGCAAAAAGAACACAACATCATGGTAAAAAATACTTTCACTCAGTATACACATCATCATATCAGATGAGATTCCTCTGGTAACATGTAACAGTGAAAAAAGCTGTATGTGCCTGTGGGGGACCAAATACATTAAAATAATAACTTTATTCACTCAGAAGAATAACAAGTTAACAACAACAACAAGATATCTCATCATCCTTTCATGTCTGTCTCAGTGACTGACCTTCTTCTGCACTGCCTCGTCGTTTTATCCTTAAATTTTGATGCAATAATCGTCCAACTGCCACCATCATCATCATCAAAACATGCAAGTACAAAAACTCATTAATCCTCATGTACCCACAAACACCCACATCATCAAAATTCAAAAAACTCATTAACACCAAAACATTCAATAAAAAAAAAGACAAATTAATAATAACTTTACTTACTTCTCAGTGCCATGGATGCTTATTTGCTCCCTTAGTATATCATCCTCCTGCACATATCAAAAAGGATTCAATCTTTTTCTATATTCATAGTACATAAACAAAAAAAAAACATTTTTTTTATTCATTAAATGCAATAAAAACCACTGCAATCCAACAAAACAATCTTGATGAGACTTTTTTGAATATACCCACATGAAAAAACATCATCAAACCAATAAAAATTCAATCTTTTTCCATTATCATAGTAAAAAAAAAAACATTTTTTTTTATTCATCACATGCAATAAAAACCACTTCAACCCAACAAAATGACCTTGATGAGAATTTTTTGAAAATACCCACATGAGAAAACATCATCTAACAAATAAAAATGCAATCTTTATCAAATTTCTTTAAGAAAAAAATAATCTTGGTTAATGATATGATGAAATGAAGGAGAGAGAATGGAATGAAACGTAACGTACCTCTTGAGTCCAAGTGACAATACGACGCTCTTTAGGCTGCTTAGTAGTATTATCAGAAGAAGTTGCATTATTATTGTTTTCATTGTTACTTTGCTTCTTTTGTTGCACCATATTTTAGCATGCTAAACAAAACCAACAAAAAAGTCACTGTTGAATTGAAAACAAACAACCCACCAAGAATTTAACTCTTAAAAGTTTATTTACATTCAGAAAAACCAAACCCAAAATGAAAACAATGAACAAAATAAATATTATATATTTTTTTAAAAAAATGAGAAGGTGGTGATCAAAGATGAAGGTGAAGAGAAAAGAAGAGAAGGGGGTGTTGTGAAGAAGGTTTTGATCAATTTATTGAGTATATAGTTTCTAGAAATGTTTTACAATAGTACTACATCGATATTTGAGAAAGTGGGTTTTTTTCAAAAAAAAACAATGAAAGAAAAAGAATGGATTTTTATTTTTTGGTTTTGGGAGAATACCAAATACAATGGCTGGTGGGTAGATCTTCAAAAGTACTGTATAATACAGAGAAAATGAAAGTAGTATGAAATGAGGTGTTGTTTTGTTTTTAAGTTTTTATTTATGGGTTGTTTTTTATTTAGTTGTTTGTTTGTTTGTTTAATGAGTTATTTTTTGAGAAGGTGGGGTGGTGTCTGAAAAGACAAGCTTTTTTAGGCTGTCTGTTTGTGTGCAAGTGAGAATGAGAGGGTGGATGAGTGAGAGAGGAATAGAGGAGACTGTTGGTGTTGGAGAACAGGAGAAGTAATGTAATGTTAAAGAATTGTTAGTGTAGGGAGTGTTGTTACTGTTAGTATATAACGGATGCATTGGAGAGTGGGCGGGCATTTGAAGGCAAGTTTGAATATATCGCTGAATTCCATGTTGGTCGTCTTTGCTTATTATTAGTGTCATGGTTTTAAGGAGGGTGTTGTGATTGTCACATGCAACCCTCCTCTCCTCCTAGAGGAACTTGTATTATACTCTAAAAATATGTTTAGAAAAATGATTAATACTTGTAACTGTATTAATTAATGGCCTGAATATGTCATCTCTCATCATTGGACATATTGAGATCAATTTCATCACTTTGGACTTCTTTTTTTTCTTTCTGAACAATCGGGATTTCATTGGACATAAATTATATCAAGACTTGTGAGACAAATTCGTCTATTAATGAATGGTTTGATTAGCCATGAGATGGTTTAAAAAGTTATATTCTATTAAAATTGAATGGTTTGATCAACTTTTTCTTACTATGATTTTGCCGGCAAATCTATATCTTTTGTAACCTTTAAAGGATTATTCGATTGTTAAACATAACGACGTCAAATTACTTTGTTGTCGCTGTATCAATAAATTTGTTACTCAAGTTAGCATTACAGTAATCTTATTGTAACTATTTTGACATGTGTACAATGTATGCAAGAAGATTATTATGATACTGTATCTTTTGCAATTATGTTACTGTCTAATTATTTCGTTAACGGCTGGGATTTGCCGCAAATCAAACCCCCTCTTATTAGAGACCTACACCCAAATGTGAGAATTCTACTTGAGTCTCAAGGGACAAGAGATGATCAAAACTCTACAATAATATAGAAAGAATTATAAATTCCGAAGATTAGGATACTTAATTTCTTCTTCTTCTTCTTTTTGCGGGAGAGGTTTTGCCCTACAAATTCCAACATGACCTCACTCTTTCTTATCTTTTTCTTTATACCATTAAAAAAAACAATCTCAATTTTGAAGCTATGACTTAAGCCTTCGAAAAGAAAACTGAAACTAGGCATTGTTTCGATGTCGAGACATATCATCAGTACATAATAACTAAGAAATTATAGGTATAAATTCAAATGTCTATATCCATTTATTTTACCTCATCCATAACTCGCTCATATCCATATCAATTTAATGGGTGGGTTATTGGATATCTGTTGAATTTTTAAATATGAAAGAAAATACATAAAATAGTATAATATATTAAAAAAATATAAGTCACAACATAGTAAAAGATAAATTCAACAATAATTTTTAATAGAAACATTGTATTTCATTAACGAACTGTAATCATGTAGTGCAATTCGACATCTTGTTGAATTCTATTTGTTATAGTGATAAGTACTTATATGTATAAAAAAAATATTATTAAAAATAAGTAGATTCTGTTGAATAATTACATGAAATAAAATATTCCATTTATATTCAAACCCGCTACAAATTCAATTAGTTTAAAAACCCTTCATCCAATATCGCTCCATATCTAGTGAATAAGATCATAATGGAGTGGATGCGATGCAGGTGAAATTGCCCTCACTACTCAGCAATTGCCACTGTCTCTACTTGCAAATATAAGGTTGGACCAATTGCTTTATAATGCATTGGTTTTACACGAACTATTGGGAATGCTATTGGGCTATAAGGGGGATATGGTAAATTAAGTTTGAACGGTAATAATGCAGGCATTTGCCGTCCACGTGATAGATGTACATCCAGGGGTGGTTGTCAAATGATCACATTAATAAGAAAAATTAACTCTTCATGCCATTGGCTCCCCTCATCCTCTCTTCATTCACTTGTGCGTGGTGATGGTAAATGTGTGTGGATTTCTCATTCAAATTTGAAAAGCATGCTCCCTGTTGGAAATGAGTATCTTGCTCTTGCATACGGCATACCCCTTCTTCTTGAACATGCTTCTGGTATGTAAGATGATCGCTTGAGAATGAGAGCAACCATACCAGCTGTGCACTAGGAGTAATCATGATTGCATAAGAATTTTTGTTTGATAGCCACCGCATTATAACTAAGGTTTATTGTCTACAACTTCTAAAAACTTAAGTACATTAGGTTAAGTTCACTTCAATTCACCTCGTTTGTTTTTAATAGTGAGAAGTTGTGACACCAATATTCATTTGTAATTATCAAAGCCCAATATTGATAGAGTTTTAACAAGTAATTGTGTGTCAAACCAATTAAATAAAAAATTTACTTCAATTGAAAATAACATGCCCTTAAAAATGATAATTACAATGATTGACAATAATAACAAAAGTTGGCCATAATTTCTTTTAAACTCTCTTGTAAAATAGACTCTTTTGCAAAAATAAAAAATATATAAATTTAAAAAATTGTGGCGCCTCGTTGTGTTTTTTTTTTTTTAAAAAAAAAG
>ONZK01002505.1:10202-22707 GCA_900322385.1 Pharnaceum exiguum | reverse complement strand
GTCCTAATCACGAGAGAGAATAACACCTTTCTCTTAACACCTTTAATATTAAGGTTATGTTTATTCCTTTTTTGAATTTTGATTAATTGAGTTCCATGTTAGTTAAATTTTTAAACTATATCTTCATGTCATTAGTTTTCATATTTGTGTAGTTTATTAAGTTCAATTCAATTTTTTCCAACATAGCTCTATACAAATGTAATTTCTACATTCAGGTTTATTTTCGTTAATCAATTTATTATCGTTTGTTTTGGATTTTACAGATAAACAAAACACACACTTATTTTAAACTAAGTTTGGGTTTGCAATATAATCAAGCTAGTTTGGCTCATGATTTTCAACACTTTTTTAAAAATTGGAAATCAAATAGGTTTGGTTTAGTTAAGAGGTATTTATTTTAGTGCAAAACTAAAGGCATCGTATTTTGAGCAACTTAGTTCAGTTACTTCAGCTCATATCTTACGAATGTTATCAATTGTGATAACGATATCAATTTGTGATTATTTGTATATCATTGAAAAGTTCTCATTATTTTAAATTTCATAAAAGTTTAATATTTATAGGGTTTTGATGAATAATTAAATGTCAAACAACGAAACAAAAAATTGAAGTTCAAATATTTTTGTTTAGCTCAATTCCTTTCGGTTTCCCTTAAAAGAAGTTTAGCGGTATGTTCTTTTAGCTTAAGCTTAGTTCAATTTTTCGTAGTTGAGCTCATAATTTTTTGCACTCCCGATATTCATTCGTAACTATTATTATATCATCGAAAAGGTCTCATCGTATAGTTTTCGTGAACGTACAATATTGATGTACTCTTTTGTTGAAGGTCCTTTGAGCTTTTCCTGGGAGTATGGCATGGGTTAATTACTTCTGTACGGTAGCGCCTGGTACTCAAACATTCCCTGGAGGCATTTTATATACCCCTTATTACCCCGAAAAAGAGGGTCACCTTGTGTCCTTGAATATTAATATGTTGTCCATCGACAACGCCTTTCGGTTTGATCTTAGGCTTGACTCACCCTCCGTCAACGAACCTTGCAGCGGAACCATTTAGGGTTTTGTTAACGATTCAGTGTCAAAACAATTAAAAAAAAATTTGTTTTTCTCATTTCAGTTAAGTTCATTAAAGTTGAAGAACATGCCCTAATAGAACATGCCTAACTGTTAAAAACCAGAACGCCATAATAGAATTGGATATATGACCTGAAACATGACGTGTGTAAATTTTTATCCTAATATTCTTCTCTACTCCTTCCGTCTTAAAAACATCTATACAATTTGATTTTTTAGGTCAAATTTTGAACTTTGACATAAATACTTCAATAATGTAGTGATCCTGTGTCGTTCTCAGCTTGGAAAAGGAGTATTTATCCCAATTGATTAAGTTGCAACATAAAACTTTTTTGCAATTTGGTAAAATATTGCAACAACTAATCTTGATCAAGTTTTTTTTTTTTTTTGGAAGGGTATCTTGATCAAGTAACTAACAACTCAAATTAGAGTATCTTATTTTTTATTACCGATAAAAATAATATGAGAAAATATCAATTATATTAATTTTAATAATGTAATCCACTTAAATTCTTGAATTGTATGTCGAGTTGTTCATATAAACAACCCAATTTACAACNNNCAACTCTAACACCAAATTTGTCCAAAAGTTAAAATTTGGAAATCATTGTTGAATCGAATCGATTAACTTACTCTAACATCGCTCATCCGAAAGGACCGAAACTATAAAAATCATTTCAGGACAGTTGAAGTATTCCAAAATGGTTGTGTATTCTCGACAAAAAAATAAATAAATTATACACAGGCCGGCTTGTAGTCCTACTAACGTACTCAATGCAAGCAGTCAAGCGTCCTACCACCATCTTACGATATCGTTTGTAAACATTAAATTAATTTACGTGGGACATCTTGTTTAAACTCGTGCGTCATTTCCTCTAGAGCGAACCCAACGTAAAGCCATTTGCCTAAATTCGCAGACTCGCAGTTCCCGGCCACTGTTCCATTGACAGTAGCCTCCTTGAAACATGGATGATTTTCTCATGTCACCCCTTCATCATTTTTGTTTTCTGATGAATTTGAATACGAGTTGCGAAAGATTTGATAGTGAATAGATTTGGGAAAATTCTACCAAGGCTAGAAGCCTAGAGGCTAGAACTACAAAAGCCTATAGTCTTGGCCTCTTGGGATCGTAATTGGCAAAGCCTGGGAGGGATTGGATTGAATTTAGTCCTCGTCAAAAAGCGAATTAATCATGGATTTTGAGCACTGATTTGTTCATCTTAAGCTCTTATTCTGATGGATGTCTAACGATTTTTTTAAAAAATTATCGAGACACTATTGTTTTACACACTAAAAAAATTATATTACCTATTTTGTTAAACTTAAATGTTCAAATTAAGTTGGAGGAACCAACATGTAATTTAATTATTCATATCAACGCCAACATACAAGAGATTATATTTTAGTGATGAATATCTCTACTACCATGGAACATGTCAACAAGTCTTTGGTACCGGTTTACACGTATACCGGGTGAAACTGTGACACTTAATAAAGGTATTGACTAATAATATTTTGTTATAATGCTCTATAAAAAACATCTGGTGTAAACATACACTAGATGTACCTAAGAATTATAGGAAAGATGTAGAGATGGAAGGACACCTGTGCAGAGGTGCACTTGAGTTTAATAAATTGTTTTGTTGGAAAGATTTGTATTGGCATTGTTGATCTTATTTGTTCTAAGGTAATTTTTGTATGATTCCTTTGGCTACAAGGGAGTCACTATGGGAAGCTACAACTATTTGGGTTTGTGGGGTGGGTCGATTTTGAGATTAAACTGTACATGCTATCAATTCTACCAATATGCTGAGATCCCCTCGGCATATAATTAGACGAAATATGAGTTTTTAGAGAATTTTGTACGGAACTACCTACAACTTTGGTCTATTTGTCAAAAACTACCTAGAAAGTAATTTTTTGTAAGAAACTACCTACAAAGAAAAAAAACTTTGTCAAACATTGGCTCAGATAAAAATGTTCAAAGGGTCTAAAAACACCAATTGTACACCCAAAGAAAATTCATTACAAAATTTTAAAAAAGAATCCATTTTCATATCAGAGCGAATGTTACTCTATTCACTTCGACCAACCCAACTAGCCCCACAACTAAAGCCACCATCGACGAACCCCCTTAGATGAAAAACCGCCTCTAATCAATTTGGTGACCCACTCCGCTTACCACTTTTCTTTTCCCCCAATTTTTTCTCTCTTCTTATTAATTTTCCGTTTTCCAAAACAACACACAAGCACAAACACTTCAAATCTTCCCCCTCCAAGACGCCTCATAACTACGGCAACAAAAACTATCGGTGACTACCGTCTATGACGTTGCTTGAGCCGTTTCTCCACATTTTTTTAGGACTAATTAATCTTCTTTTCTTTTTTTACTAAAACAGAATTTATGCTTTTTTAAATGTGCAAAAATATAGAGAATTTTCAGAATAGGTAACCAACGATCAAGTTGATGAATGTTTCCATGAAAAAATTCATTTTGATGCAAAATAAAATTCTTTTTGATCAAAATTTACACTTTACATCCATGCGAGAAAATTCATTTTAATTAATTTATTAAAAATTTCTTTCCAAACCAAAATAAACTTCATTGATGATTAACAAAATCATTAATAATTAAAAGAACATTCGCCGGATCAACCAAAAAATGGATCAATGCATAATTTGTTTATTTCAAATCTTATATAACACATTTCATTGATGAGAAAAAGTAAAAAAAATCTTTGAAATCAAAAAAAAAAATCAATGATAAAAGATATATATCTTGATCTCAAGATCGAGCTCTTAGTTAACGAGGATAACACCCACCTCAAATTATTTGAATTAACCCTATTTGCATTGTATACATCCGACAAGAAAATGGTACCAAACCCCCTACGAGTAAGCTTTTAATTGGTGGAACCTTTTATATTTTATGATCATATTTACTCCATATGCGGTTTCCCCAATTTTGCATAAAATTTGAACTTACATTCAAGGATATCGCGTAGTATGCTACATGGACTTGTCAAATGTATGGATTATAAGTGTGACCCTAGCACGTAGCATAGGTTGTTTTCTTGATTCAATCTTCAAAAAATCAGTGGAATCATGCCGAACGCTAAAATTTTCGTAAATTGAAGACCTCATTGGTCTCTTTCTTGATAGTGAAAACTCCCGCCAAAAGTACACTAGGAATATATCATTCAAGCACTGCACACGCATATACGGAGTAGCAAATTTAGTCGTCTTATGTATGATGTTGATCAAGAAGCTGACAGTTGATACAGAATGATGAGACCTATATATATCGTGTCCAAAATGATGCTTTTTCTTTTAGGTAGGATATATTTTATATCAGTGTGAGTATATAAAATCAGGCACAAACAATTCTAGGTCGGGGACCATTGAGCCATTGAGGTAATAGGTAATAATATACCGTACATATTGGCATGGCTAGTAGAACACAAAAACAAGTCCGCATTAAGCTTCTACAAACATAAATCATTTGAAATGAAATCGTCTCACAACACAAGATTTGTTAACCCAATACCAGGGTTATATCGTCAGGATTAGTTTCTTTCGGTTTGAGTTTTAGTTATAGTTTTAACTACATTTAGTGTTTTTCAGTTCAGTTTAGTTTTTTTCAGTTTAGTTTCAGTTAAGGTCCTTATAGATAGGCCCGTATTTAAACATGTGCAAGGTGTTCACTTGCACAGGGCCCCAATGTGGGGAGGGCCCATTTTTCCAGTAGCAAAGCTATAAATACAGTATCTTATACAATTAGTCCATATACAGATGATTGAGTAGCTGGTCATGAAACTTTTTGTTTGCGTAGGGAGGTTGCGAGTTCGAGAACCGAGTCATGTGCAGTAGCAACTTCAATTTTCTTTTGTCGTTGTTTTTTTATTTTACTTATTTTTGATAGGGCCCTTATTTTTTTCATCGCACAGGGCCCCCAAAATCATGGTACGGCCCTGCTTATAGACGAACAAAACACACCATAAGCTCTAGATCTTACTGTTGTCCAAAGGGGCTTTGGTGTTCCAAATGATGTACCAATTCATGTAACACTTTAATATCAGCATTTCGTGATTTGTTAATTTATTTCTTTTTAATTCATTAATAAACCATAAAAGATTAACATTAAAGTGGTACACAAATTGACATATTATTATGGGACACCAAACCCGACTGACTATTGTCAATTAGCACTACCGAATTTTAAGGGCCTTGAAATTTAAGGTCTCATGCGGCCAACCATGTTGCAGAGATTAAGAATACGGCCCTGCAAAATACATCATCACAAATACAAATAAATAGCTGGTAATCAATACAACCAAGAGAACACATTCACAAATAAAACACAAGTTTGTTACTTGGATATGTAGGAAAATAATGATATACTTGCAGGCAGCTTAAGATAAAGTTACAAATATTATTTGACAATTGACATGTATGATATCATCTATAAATACTTCACATATCTACAATATATACGGTTATAAATAATATGCTAGAAGCGTAGAATATAAATTAAGAAAGAATGCACATAGATGATAATGCCCAGAGGGCCATCAGACAAGGGTGCTTCAATAGGTCGGTGGTGAATTAGACCCACAAGCATTGATCAAAGGCCTGAAAAAGACTAAAGACTTCTGGTGTATTAATTGGAACCCTATGCAGAAATAATAGTAGTAACATTGACAAAGATACTACCTATTGCTAGAATGCTAGATTAGTCTTTACTTCCCTTAGCTTCAACATATGCACCACCTTAGCTTTCATCAAAACTTTTGAAAACCCAAACAAATCTACAATGTTGAAGTAGTCTAAACTTTCAGCCTGATGTCACTTCGTATAGCATAGTAAATCTATGCCATTAAGTCCATCATCTAACCAATCACTACACTTACTGATCTTGATTATTGTGGTAAATAACAATTGATAAATAGCTAGCAGCAGTATCATTGACAATGGGTTGTCAATAACAGCTACAATACTTCATAAGGTGCTATTACTTAATCCAGAGAATAATTTCGAAAACAACATTTGGTAGTTATTTTTTAAGTAACATTTGTTATATCACAACTATATTTTTCCTTTTTTTTGTCCTTCATTCCTCGTTGCTAGATATAAATTTTGGTGATTTAATTTAGTAATGAGGGCGCGCCTAATATAATGATGATTCGTTATGGTTGTTTACTTTTTTCTTTATTAATATACATATTTAGTTATCATCACTGTCGTTTATAAATGGTTAAATTAGCACCCCAATCAAATGGCCGACGATAGTATGAGAAATACATTACGGTGGGGATTGGACTAGAAAGGCCTATTCTTTGATTAGCAAGCAGCAGTGTAATAACTGTTGAAAGGTTCAGCCACGATCTTTGGTCGTTGCTTGAAATACTCATTCATTCTCACTTTCTCAGGCCGTCTGAGTGGTAGCAATAACGTGTTTGAGTGTAAATCCCCGTTAAATGAAGCCAATGAAGGTGTTCATATCTCACATGATATATAGGAGCCTATAGTAACAATGACCAATACAGAAGAACGACTTAACCCTAGAACATTTTACTTGGCATCCAAGAAATACCGTTAAACCTAGATGGCGGACTTACTTCTTCGGATAGAATTCATAGTTGAACATGATCTTAATTGATCTAGTCAGCTAGCACTGGAAATATGGCAGTTCCCAGTTTCCGACTTCCCAGGAGGCTCAAAAGGGCTTCCACCAAGAAGGCTTCGAGGTGACTATAAACACGCAAACGAAGGCCAAACCATGCAAAATTCATGAAATATAAATAAAAGGCAAGCAAATTAAATTATAATCTTATACTCTCTTGGCCCTCAAAAATCATTACAAGTACGAAGTATAAAAAGATAAATAGATAGTGGAGCTGGTAAGTGAGGTCCAAGTTCCAAAAGAGATTGATGCCAATTTCTGGCTATGTGGGTCTTATATGATCAGCTCACCATTTATAACACATTCTTTTCAGAAAAATTACTTTCATCATGCCAAGCTGCGCGGCCTTCCCGTCAATTAGAAGCTGCCACGTGTAGTAGTTGCGCTCCTATCTTTCTTTTTGTCTAAAATTGATCGGGAAATCATACACGTAGACCTTTCTTTCTGTATGCTATTAGCTTTCTTTTTGGGTAGAGGTCTTGAGGATATGTCGTTGAGATCGTGTGAATGATCAAATACATTAGTAGCTAACTCTAGTTAATGGTTTCAGTTGCGCACTATTGGGACGGCGGGCAGTATGAAATTGTTCAATAGATTTCGCCATACTTAGATAAAGTATGATTAACTAAAGCACTAGCTTATAGTATATATATGATCATTGACTATGGCTAATGCACGCCTTCGTGTTGAAATTGTTGGGACTATTGTCCCATATTGAAGAGAGGGGAAATACTTATTAACCTGTTTAAAGAACTAGAGTATTACTCTTCCTATTGTTATTGGTTTTAGGATGAACCTGTAGAAGTTCAAGTGTTGTTATTATCTCCTCTCCGGGTGTTGGGATAAGCTGGAAGTACGTGTTCCCCCAACCCATTTTTTAAATACGCTATCAACCTATATATAGGCGTACATGGTTACTCATCATATTGAACAATTGGTTTTAAGATAGCACTCTATGGATAAATGTCATTGAAGTGATTTTATTTTTTTGAAAAAGGTATATCAATTACAAAGGGGCCCATCTCGGGGAGTATGTCATTAAAGGGAAATGAAATGGATGTTAAATTTGGGCCCATTGGGAGGTGTTATAACTTGTGACGATCCAACGTAACTCAAAACTAATTGGCAATGAGTGAAGACTTGAGAGCACACATTTACTTATATACACAATACTCCAACAGATTGTACACCAATAAACTTCTTCAATGTTAAATTACGTATTGATCATATGGAATAAATACTTCGATTTTGAAACAAAAGAGTCATTTACTAAAATGGTGTTAATTTAACTTTTAAATCCTGGTTTACATGGTGTCCATGTAGGATTGGAAAACATAATTTGTTGTATTTTTTTCTTTATTTCTGTCTTTTTCAGTTTACCAAAAATCCAAAATTAACACTGATAAGTCCCTTCATCAAGTTCACAGCCACCTAGGCCCCCTCCCGTTGGTCACTTGGTCTCAGGCTCTCAGCACCTTCCTTAGGCTTTGGTTTCTTGATCATCGAAACAATTTTCAAACAAACTGCCCAGCAACAAGCAAAAAGAATACTTACTTCCAAGTGATACTGTGATAGAATAATGCTAATCTCCTATACGGCCAGTCTCTATAATCAAGTACTGCTACTGTTATATTAGCCACTACTTGCAAAGCAATAATAATCATCAACACCTTCTTCTCCATATCTTCTGACTTACAACAAATTCAATGTCTTGTAACAGGCACTACGATAGTAAGATAGCTAATATACAGAAATGTATCTTAAAAAGAACCTCCTTTCAACAAATCGGTAAATACTCTGATGATTATAATGTAAGGTTTTTTTTTTTTGAGAGCCAAAGCACGAGATTAGACATGGGTGATACTAGGTAGGTTGTTCTAGGTGGGTTTCTCTTTTGAGATGGTGGAGACAGAACTGGGTTATGTTTAAGGTGTACCACAAAATAATCGCTATTTCAATATTTAATAAGTCAAAAAAACTCTTTGAAAAATAAAAAAAAGAGGTTTGGGATTTCCCATCATATGTGGACACCATATTGGGAAAATCTTTCAAAACTAACCTAAATGTGAAATTAAATTTTTTTGCAACCCCATATTAGTAAATGACTCGAAACAAAAACTCAAAACTCTTATATTGGTTAGAAATTACTGGGTACATCAGTTATCTCCTTACACATAATGACCCTAATAATATTTTGTGCTTTTGATTGTTGTCCTTTTAGTCATCGTCTATTTTTTTTTGGTTTCGTAGTCATCGTCTTTTTTTTTTTTTGAGAGAGTAGTCATCGTCTTTAAGTGGCATGAATAACCATGAAATATTATGCATCTAGCTAGTCAAACGATCTCCTGCCACTTCTCAAACGTTTTTTTCTTCTTGTTGGTGTGTGTGGTTTATATGTGCTATGCCTCAAAATTTGATCGAACAGGTTGAATTCATGTAACAATCGTTCATTCGTTCACCAGTAGTCAAAAGCTTAAATCATAGTCCCTTATCTACAATTACTCGTTCTTTTGGTATTTTTGGCTCATTTTCTATACCATTTGTTTCCATCACAGGGTCCATGAACAATCTTTTGAGCCATATGCTTCAAAGATAAAGGCTGAGAAAAGGCAAACTTAAAGAAAAAGAGAGGATTAAGAAAGAAACGCATAAAGTAATGAACAAAAATTACAAAAAGAAGTTGCTAGCTATAAAAGTTTGTCTAGAAACAGCTTGCTACCTTTGTGCTAAATCCTAAAGGTGAGTTTACGTAGAGCTCTTCTTCTACCGATCATAGCTCATGAACTATTTATAGATATTTTTTTGGTGGAATTTGAAGTTAATTGTTTTTTGTTCAATACTATTTAAACATCTATATCTTTCATATTTTACCTATAGTACACAATTTTTTTGATGTTGTTGACCCGAGTACCCCAATTTTTTTTTTAAGGAAACGTGATGAGATGGAAGCAAATATGTGTGAAAGGACTGGGACATGGACTTAAAGTACATGACTTCGCATGACTAATCACAAGATTTTAGTTTTTCAATAGATTACGGACGATACTCGATCACAAAGACACAAACTGTTATGTAATAGCAGCTACTTGAGGTGGAGAGATTATATTATTATTCACTTGTACTTTAAACAGAGCAAGTAAGCTCGTTTTCACATCTTGCTTCTAATGAAACTTCTAGGACTTTTTTTATTGAAGAAGAATCCTACACTTTCTCAAGCATAATGCATGCATCAGGTCGTTTAGTCTTCTATCTCCTTAAAGTGCATAGTAGGAGCAGTAATTAATCTTGTTGTTTCCATAAAAAAAAGTAATTAATCTTGTTGTTAGTGCACGAATGCAACCTAATACAAATTTCACGAAGTGATAATTGACAATTTGTACTTTATGGTTTCGCTTTTCTTTGCCATAAGGGCCCGGCCAATGATGTAATTTGCGCTCCTTAATTCCTCCCTTTCGATAATTTGATGAACTTTTAATCAAAATATTTGACAGCGTAGTAGGGAAAAGATGTACTTGTGCGAAAGATGATCGTATTTTGCCCTACAGATAAAGTTAGATGATGGCTGAAAGAGAACCATAATTTTGTATTTATTACTCCTCACAATATTACCGAAAGAAAGTTAAGTTGATTACAAAATTCATTCTTTTTGACTCTTACAAAAATCATTCTTATATTTGTACTAATCTCCCTCACAATATATGTACTATGTAGCAATTATAATGTTGTAGGCTTGTAGCCCTCCAACAAGAAGTATGCATTGCTAATTTCTCGTTTATGTGATAAATTTTCTTTTTTGTTTAATTAAGAGGTGAACCATGGTTATTTCAAACTCAATTAGAGGAATATTATTACAGGTAAGCTATATCAAACATATGTAAACAAGATTAGTTTCTTAAACAATATTTTATTAATACAAAACTTGGGTAAATATGTTTTATAAATGAGAGCGGATCCTTGATGACGTAAAAAGTTGATTAATGACTCATCAATGATCATTAATGACTCCCGTTAGTTATTAATTACCCGATCTTATATATATAATGAATTTACACAAAATTTTCTCTTTTATTTATCGATTTGTTTTGAAGATAATCGTTCTTACCTTTATGTGCCGACAAAAACAGAGACACAACTGTGCAAACTATTGAATCAAGTCTTCTGTTGCACCTGAAATTAAATAAAGCTTTCACGAGATTCGCAAAAGGATAAGTACACGGTAAGTGGCAAAATGTTGATTATTCTCATCATGTTTGGATTAATAGAGCCGACAATATTATGGATATAAGGAATTTGTTTTGAGATTCTTCCATATGAAACTACAATTAGTATATTCTATTTTGATTTTTTTTTGATAAATACTATTACATTCTTCTATTATTTTTATTATACAAGTAAGCACTAAAGCCGGCCAGAATTGAACACCCAATCTTAAGGATTGAAGTTGTTCTCTCTACCTATTGAGCAACTCGATTACTATTCTATTATAATATTCATATTTTCGTCTCTTTTTAATTTTAAAAGAAATAAATAGACCGGTGAGAATCTAACCCCTAACATTAAGAGTTGTCGAGTGGCTCTCTACCATTTAAACACTCTTTTCTCACTATTATATTCTACTTTCAGTCTACGTGCCACCAATTCTTAGGTACGTACACCGGATGTTTTTTGTAAAGCATTACAATAAATACCATTTGTCACATATTTAATGTCATTAGTTAGTCCTTTTATATATAGTCATAAATCCACCCGATTTACCGAAGAACTGTTGACGACTATTAATATCCATTATAACAGTTGTATAATTAACCTATATTAGTATAAAATAGTAATACAACTGTGCCCACATATGTTGGTAGTCGTTACTGGCAGGGTAAAATGCCACGCCAAACATTGAAAGTTGAATTCTGGTGTAGACCTGGCAAATCTGACCCAAAACTGATAATCCGACCCGATTAACCAGAACCCGAACGCGATTAGAACAGATTACGTAGACCCAACTTCGAGCCAAAATCCGAATTGATCCGACCCGAACTAACCGACTCAATTCACACCGACCCGATTTTGGCCCATATCCAACTTTAATCGAACATGAACTCGATTTAACCTGACCCGAATATTAACCGAAACCTGAGTCATCCCAAATTTAGTAACCCAAAACTGGCCCGAACCAACCCAAACTTAATGAAAATCGAAACCAACCCAATCAACCCAAAAACATATGATCCAACCCGAACAGACCCGATTCAAATTCCCTAAACCCGATATGATCTGATTGCATCAAAACACTTCCCTCTCATTACTACACGCACATGTCTCACTAATTACACTCACCAATCATAATATGTCACGTCACCGGTGTAACACAAAAATTACATAGTGGAACGTGTATCATTTACGTTTTAATAATAGTAGATTTTTTTAGATCTTTTTGTGCACTTTGGCTCATTTTTTTCAAATCCATATATGTAGATATTTCAACACATATTTACTTTGAGCCATCTGCTTCTTCACCTATAAAATAGAATAATTTTTACTAAAATTCTCATAAAATTAAGCAAGAAAGAATATAAAGGGGGTATAAAAATAATTAAATATACACGTATCGATTGTTTAGATAATAATTTTTTAGGACATCTGTTGAACCATGTTGTGTCCCTCATTGTTTTGATGATGAAAACAAAGTGTGCAAATGCAATTTAATGGTGTAATTGTGTGTGTAGCATTTTAGTCAACTATTCCAAGTGTGCAAAT
>ONZK01002504.1:78746-91161 GCA_900322385.1 Pharnaceum exiguum | reverse complement strand
TATCCAAAAGAGTAGATTTGATGAATATGTTAATGAAATCTACTCATTAACCAAACACCCACAATAGTAGATTTGTCTAGTCAAATCTACTTTTGGGGCATGAATCTACTAAAAATTAGTAGATTCATGGGTAACCAAACAGGGCCATACTCCATAGCAAAGCTTAGCTTATTAGCAAGGAACAAAGCTCATATGCATGACAATGTTCAACCTCAAAGATTTACCAAAAAAATTTGATGGGTAGATTGCAGATAGCAAAGCTCAATGCATAAATATGTAATGATCAACCTCAAAGATTTCTACCACAGTGACATGTAAAGAATTCAGAACATGTGAATGAAAGGCCTTGATATTGCATGTTGCTAGCTAAGTGAAAATTCCCTTTCATCTCACAATCTCACCCAAAAAATAGATATATTGAGAAATATTGGAGAGAAAAGAAAATCGCAAAAGGCCCACGTGTGCATCAGAAAAAAATTAAGAGATATCGGATTATGACATTATGGCATCCAATCTTTAATTTGGTGTTTTCTTTCACACTTTATGTTGAATGCGATGACACTAAGGGGGAAGGGGTTTCTTTTGCACTATATATACACACTTTGCTTTGTTGCTTGGGATACTTTCTTCGCATTCCGTGTGGGCGCCTAAGCTTTTTGCTATACTTGAGCCACAGCCCACAAAGTATACCCATCAAAATGACCTTTTCAACAGTCCTACTAAACACCCCCTGCACTTTTTTCAGTTGTTTTTCTGCCAAGCACGCTCTGTGAAAAGGGACTTGTTAAGAGAGTAGTGAATTTGATAGGGGAGAAGTTTTTGGGAATCCTATGCTTTCCTCAAGTTTACAGCACTTGGGAGATGGGACCATCAATGGCTGTAGAAATTTGTTTTTTTGAGTTGGGTTAGATTCCTACACCATCATCACCCTCTTATGGTTACTGTTCCCTACTTTACCATAACCCTTTTTGATGTGAGTAATATGAGGATTAACCAGTTTTGTTTATGACCTAATAACCTTGTACTGTACTACCTCCCTAAAAGTTCGGTTTAAAGTTCCATTAGCTTCTGATTTTAGCAAGTCCCAAAAAAGAAGTAGGTTAGGAAGGATAATCTGAATCATGTCTTGATAAGAAATAAGAAAAGATGTTGCAAGAGGATTAATGAATGAGAAGCATACCATGTTAGACGCAGTTACGATCAAACATTCTATAATCCTGCACAAAGACATTAAATACACACAAGTTCAATTGCGATTTGTCAATATGCAAGACAGTACGTACAAACTACTAACACGTACAGTCGTGCAGTATATTTTAGCATGAGATCATTCTATTTCTATTTGGCTCCTTGGATTCATACTGTCTCTTAAAGCACTTCAAACGCCCAGTATGACAAACTAAAAATACTGTATTTCAGTAGTACAAGTACAACTGTGCAAGTAAGAGAAGTACTGATAGTCTACAAAAAATTCCAACAAGAAAACAATGCGGGGAATATATATAAATTCAAGGCAATACTGAAATTGGTGCAGTCAGAAGGAACAGCTACAATTCTGTCCAAATATAGGGAACTGTTACATTTTTTTTGGTTCCTAGCACCTTTTTGGTTAGGTGTATAACGGTCTCTAGACGATATGTCTCCAGTCTCCGGTCGGAATCTAATTTGCCTAGGCGTATAAGTCGTGTTTTGTTCATATACTTTAGTTCAGTTTTTTTTTTTGGTTCAGTTCAGTTCAATGTTTTTTCAGCTTTTTCATTTACAGAATTAAGGTTAACTTTCTTTGATGTTTTTCAGATCAATTCACTTTTTTTGGGTTCAATTTAGTTTTTTTTTTTTTTTTCAATTCAGTTCAATTTCTTACAGTTACATACTTACATACAAACAAAATACACCATTTAGTTTCTTAGTTACATAAATTTTTTCTGTCGGAGATTTTTTTTTTTAAATGTAAACAGCTGTGCTCCTGCAAGAGCTCAGGCACTAAGGACCCTGATTCTCTGGCATGCCTAAGGAATGACTCCACTACTATCCAGGTTCAGGACAATCAGTATTCAGTACAATAACAGAAGAAGAAAAAAAGAGAATTTACAGAGCAGCATGGTCAAAAGTCACCAAAGAAACTACTAAACATAGGTTTAGTATGTCCCTAAGGTTTGGTCCATTTCTTCCTTTCCCCTTTCTTCTTTGCCAGTTTGCAGGGAAAGGGTAGCAACTTGATGAATTAGCAGACTGTATGGGGCTGAGCATTGATCATGTGTCACCATGACCATACTCATAGCCCACCCATTTCTCCATCTTTTGAAAGCACTGACAATGTATATGTATCATCATCATTTGAAGTATTTTTAATATAAGGTGCTAGCTCCATTAGGTCCCATATGATAAATACGTATATATGTAGCATGTACTATTTGAGAGATATAATGCACAAAAGATCATCCTAGAGGCCAGCCTACGTAGCTACCAGAATGTCCTTCCAAAAATTCCATTTATATGCACTTCTGTGATATGGTGTATATCTTGTAGGTATGAGGATAAGAATGCTAAAGTGCTAGTATCAATCATAAAAAAATGTGATTGTATATTCGCCTAAATACAGAAGGTTACAGAAATTGGCCATCTTCTTTGTAGTGGTTTCTTACTTGTGTTCTGTGGAGTATTAATCTAACATATCCTGCAGAAACATGCATGATGTAGTGTTGCCAGAAGCATGACTTATGAAGAACACAAAGGATGCCTGTTATCATTTCACCTAGTCAATTAATCAATAGAAAAAGTTTGAACAAATAATAAAGGAAAGGGAGGGGAGAAAATCAGATTACCACCTTGGTGTCTAGTGTAGGAGGAGCGTCCTAAATATCAAAAGTAGCAACCTCATAATGTTCAAGACACCTTAAGATAAGAACTTTAACTACACCAGTACAGGAAATTTCAAATCACCTTTAGGTAGGAACTTAATTGACAATAATTAGTACTCCCAAATGCTCCAAATTTAAGGTTGATGATTGTCATCCTAAACTTGACAAAATCTAAGTTTGACAAGTAACAAGTCATATCATAGGCGTTTAGGGATATGATTGAGGCTAAGTGGCTAACAATAGTACTGATTGAGAGTTTTGAAAAGGTACGACGACTTTGGGTCAATGGAGTCTGTAATTACTATTTTGTTGTATCCTAAGGAGCCCATATCTCCTCCATACTTAGGGGTCAAGTGATATTTGTTAAAAACATCCCCTCTAACACTAGTAGAATCCCGCAGTTAGGATCTGCTCGAGTGCACTGGAGAAGATCCTTGGCTCTATCTTGCGGAAGATTTGTTTGTTTATAGGAACATGAACTGTAGAACAAACTTATTGAACTGAACACGAGAAAAATGTATAAATGGAAGAACCTGAACTCAACCAAACATTACTAAACTAAAAAAATACGAAACTATAGCCCTGAAGATGTAGTTTGATTTCATTTGCGTATGAGTGGGTATGCTATTTCTTTCTTGTTTTTTCTTTTGTTTCTTTCAGAAAGGCCATTTCGAGTCCAAATACTTCGAGCTCCAAAAGAAGGCTGCCAGTGACTAAACACCGGATGAAAGATGCCCTTATAGTGTATATGATCAATCTCTGAATAGGGAAGTAGCTGGAATGGGACTTGCAGAGCATATAACATAATTCAGATATAAGTGAGACTGATTCCATATAATCCGCAAATCCACACATGTCGTGACCATATGGGCCAAACTTCAGCAGAAGTTAATGGCACACCAACCATCAAGAGTGTTCTTCCACTATTTCTACAGTTTGGATATGGATGTATAATGATCCATGGTGTCACCGTGGGCCATGATCTTGTAGCAAACAAGTTCGAACCGAAATGCATGAAATGATCTAAACAAAACCTGTGCAATCTGCTTTTCTACCTTTGGCAAACTTAACATTTGACTTCAATAGAAGGTTTTCAAATGTTGTGGCCTTAAATATAATTCTAGTTTTTCTGAACTAGTTGACTGACTACGATTTCAAAATAAACGCATTCAATAACGATCTTGAGTCCTAGCTACAATATGTTCCCAACAGTATAAGACTGTTACATTAGACAGTCCTGATTCCGCTAGAAACCATTATATGCTCAAACCTCAATAGCGTAAGAACCCAAACAAGGGAATATGTTCTCCTCAGATACACTTGTGGACTTAACGAAGTGCCTCTTATGTATCATTAGATGGCATGAACTTATAAGCAGTCAATATGGTAAGTGGTATTAGCCAAAAAAACAATATGGTAAGTGGTAACCTGCACAGTGAGCTATTAACAGAATCTCCAACGTCATTTCTCAGTCAGCTATCAATATCAGTTTAACTCCATCTTATGTGTCAAAGCTCCTTCGAGCCCCCACCCATCCTATACACAACTAAACGCCCTCAACCAAGTCAGTCTAGTTCATCATCATTCTTTGATACTTCAATTTTCTTCAGAATACCCGATCCCACAATTGCCACTATACCAAGAATACAATCTACATATAACAGCAACAACCCAGTGCTATCCCATCTCAGATGAGGTACTGAGAAGGTCTGATATATGCAGCCTTACCCCGAAGGAGTCTGTTTCCAGAATGACCACCAAGAATACAGTCTCATTGACCAAAAGAAGAAGAAGAATACAATCTCATCTCATTTAGCCTATTGTATTAAGAATACAACTCCATTCACTGCGTTTTGTATACTTCAACAATCTACGCAAGGCTTGAGATCGATGTCTATAATGTACCATTAGTGGCTTTCTTAATTAGCACACTCCCAGACTCCAGACCAATTAGACAGCAAAATGTTCAGCATCTCAGACTAGTGTATTTTCTTTACCTTCAGAACAAGATTGATGAGCCCATCTAAAACTCAACTGGCTATATGTTCTCTAGTGTACGGTTTGCGCTTGGTAAAATCAGACTAAATTGTAGCCGCATGACTAATGCAAACCAAGCCAGTTACTGCCTTACTGGATTTGGAGTATGTAATTCAAGTAATTGCAGCAATTGCTTTACCCCATTGCCACCCTGTGGCCTATGGCCTTGCTTAGGCAGGATAACTAGTGATGGCCTGGGGTTGGGGTTATCAACCTTAGCCCTTACTAAAGATGGTAAATTGGTTAAA
The DNA here is from genome assembly GCA_900322385.1 of Pharnaceum exiguum. Lineage (NCBI taxonomy): Eukaryota > Viridiplantae > Streptophyta > Magnoliopsida > Caryophyllales > Molluginaceae > Pharnaceum > Pharnaceum exiguum. The sequence continues at coordinate 86,015 of ONZK01002504.1, read as the reverse complement.
CCATTGACATGGAGTGACAACTTTAACTTGTCAAAAACAAATGCACACAAACATAATTAGAAGAGCTGTTTTGATTTAGGCCACTAAGAGTCTGAGATCAACCTATAGCCAGAAACAACAATTTTTTTCCACAAAAACTGGTCAGATCCCTGAACTCTTGGGTTTGGTATACTCCATTGGAATTGGAAAGTCCCACTAAACCCTCAGGAACATCCAGCAATTTGATACATTACCAACCAAAAAGGTCAGAACATCACAAATTATGCTAATTGCTAAAGCTAACCCTTTCTCAAATTGAGACGCCTTTGATCAGCTCCCAAATGTAAATTGATTCAAAGCGGCTCATAAAACAAAGTATATTGTTTACGAAATTGTGGAGTCTTGGAATTAAGGGCTTTATCAAAAATAACCATTCTGATGTTACTGCATAACTATACCTATTCGAGTAATTCGACCTTCCACCATGTCCATGGTGAATTTAGGAAACCTCTTCGAGTCTTCAACATAATTGCAGACTTGCAGTATGACGAAATTAACTTCTTAGGCCACAAATTAAGATTTCACCTATATACCAGCCACTTGTTCATTTCAATACCTTCCCTCATCACTAGTGACAGCCACATAATTCATTAAAAGATTCCACAGGCCATGATCATATCAGGACATTACATTTGTAACAAAAGAAATTAGACATTAAGATCAAAATCAAATTCGTTTCCTTTCATTTGAATAACACAAGTTACAACATAAAATACAATCACATACCTACATACATAATACAGATAAGTTAAATCCATGTCAAACAAAAAACTCAAAATTCACAAGGAACAATTTGCATACCTCAGTAAGTAACCTTATCTAGACCCAAACCCTCTAGGCTTACGAACCCCGTCGACAACATCATCAGGCTGCTCAGCCATCTCAAGACAATACTTAGCAATCTCTCTAAACTTAGGGACACTTCTAAGATCAACCTTAGTACCATCCTTAAGAGTAATAATAATGTCACCCCATTCACCTATAAACCTAGGCACAACTTGCACATCTTTGATAACATTATAAGCAAAGTCACTCCTATCTTGGCCAGTAAACCCTGAAATGACACTAACCCTTAAGTTGGTAAACCTGTACCTAAGGAAAAATGCCCTTGAAACTGCTGCCAAAGTTAATGGTAACCACAGTAGAGTAAAACCAAACAGCAAGTTTGCTAGTAAGTCACCATAGTGTGCCCCACCATCAAAAAAGATTGTTTCTTGGATGGGATTTGAAGGTTTAGTGGCAGTTGATGATGATGATGCTGGTTTGTTTGTAGAAGATGATGAGACTTGAACTTTGGTGGGTGTGTGTCTAAGTGGTTTGATGAATAGTATGCATGGTTTTGAAGGGTAAGAGAAGGGAGTTTTGTGAGGTGTTGGGGTGCATGGAGAGAGAATGGAGCCGGTGGTTGCAGTGGTGGTTGATGACATGGTTTAAGGTGGTGATAGTATAGTTTTGGTTGTGAAGATTTGGAGGGAAATGTGGATGAGGTAGTTAAACAGTTGAAAGTGAAGTGTTTGGCAGTTGTTTGCCGCCAGTGATTCTCCTGTGGCTACTGAGCTTAAGAGAGATTCTTGCGTGGCTTGTCATTGGCCAATCATTCAAAAACTATTTTTTTTCCCCTAACCATTGATTTCTTTTTTCATAGATAGTAAATGCTAAGTTTTTTTATTTAAAAAAACGCTTAATTTGTGTCAAAAGAGTATGAAATTGAATAAAAGAGTGTTTGGCCTAAAATATATTTAAAAGTGTTTCTACTTTGTATTATGTTTCTGTTCCTTCTCTAACTCCGTCACAAATCAACTATGTAAAGGCTATAAAGACTCTAAAAATGGCCAAAAGGTAAAGTCGCAATTTGATACTTTTGTTTTTATCAATGTGGGAAGTAATTTATACTTCATTTTGTTGATGATAGAGAAGTTGGTAGGCAAAAGTGATGAAGAATATAAAGAAGAACCACTTTGGAGAACACAAATAAAACTAAAGAAATTAGGCCAAACACCCTAATACTCAAGTGAAATGTTAAAAATACTTTTTTCTATAAAACTTGTGATTCACAAAATCTAGGTGCGCGCTCAATATATATTTGGCTAAAATCTCTACCTCTGCTTTAATTGCTAATCCAATGAACAAATTTGACTACAATTGTATTTACGTAATAGTATAATACAATGTTGGCCATTCATGTATTCTACAAGACCTGGGCATAAGAAGAAAGAGAAAAACAGAGAGGGTGTCTGTTGCAAGACGCATAAGTGCTATAAGAAATTATAAATTTTACATTTACGAGTTTTCTCCTAAAATCCGTTACCCACTTATCATTCCTTCCTTCAATATTACTTTTGATTATTCTCCAATGTTTAATTTAAATGTTGTATATTACATCGTAGTTCGCTAGTGACAAATAAAGGCATTACGCAGAACAAATTACTTTCAAAACGCTCTTTGCCTTGACATTATTTGTATCATTTGGATTCATAAATTTAGTTTATGCTCCCTCGCATGAGAAATACTTGCAATATTTACTTTTTAGGGGTGTAATAATTAAATTTCTCATAAAATCTACAGTACTTTTGATAAATGAAATTATTTAAAGTAATTTATTTTCTTAAATACCATTGATCAAGTTGTGTAGGGATAACCATAATAAAAAGTAAACGTTACAAGTACTACGAAGGGAGTACTAGAAACATCTGACATTAAATACAATCACCTTCGTCACTTAAAAAAGTGAATTCACGAAGAACCTAAGTCCTCAATTCACTGGTCAAACATTAATCGAGCAACAATATATAGTTTATTATGAGTAATGTTAAACTCGAACCACGGAGAGATGTTACAATCTTGTGAGATTCAACCAAAAACCAATTGGCAATGGGTGGAGGGCTCACTTCACTTATATCAACCTCTAGACCACTTCTCACAAACAATGTGGGACAACTAGTCGCCACTACAACACAACACATAACTTTCTCACAACCAATGTGGGACAAGAGTCACCACAACACATACATACTTCAACAAGTAACCAAAAGAATTGTTTTCGGAATACGTGTAACAATAATAAAAGACAAGTGGAGTAAAATTTACCAGTTTCCTGATCAGTTTGTTGCGTGTTGCTCTGGTGGTTGTGTGTTTCCATCCATGTTTTCACCTTCGATTGCAATTTGCAAGGGTTTGGAATACTTTGAATGTGGTTTGAAGTTCGAACAGATAACTTTCGGGTGCAGTTTACATTTTGGTGAGTTTGACATGATACAAGCCTGCTGGCCCTGATTTTGGGTATCAGATAAATATGGGCAGGTGGTCAGATGTCGATTAATTATTGGGCCAATAGTTGAGCAATTCTGTTTAATGCCATTAGTCATTGGACTGGGCTTTTAGATAAATAAGCATGACTAATGTCGACTAAGCCATACAAACCGTTCAACTCTCCAAAAAGTCTAACACCACCTTTTATTGAACATTTTTGTAACATATTTTTCAAAATAAACAAAACATTTTTTAATGAATTGAAACAAAAAACTACACATCATCTAATATACTAATTGTTTCTGTAAAAAATTTAATCATCAAAATCAATTATGTCATTTGATACAGTTTCTGTAATTTTCTTTTTTTGGGATGAAAAAGCATGCCATTATTGTTTTGGGTACGAATATATACTTCAACACAATAAATTGTGTGAACTCATTTTATATGCGACTGTGAATCAATGACCTCTCGTTTAGTCATTAATAACCCATCGGTAAAGATTACTGACCCCTCTTCACCAATTCTCATATATAAAAAAGGTTCATACAAATTTTTCTCATTCTTCAACAACTAATATTTAAAAGATCCTCATGTCCTTCTTCATGGTAATACATTAATGGAAAATTAGCGGAGGTGCCTTTTATTTTGAAAATTAAAACAGATAATGTACTACAATGTCGTACTCGGATATTCAAATAGATAAATGTTCTACAACGTCATACTCTGATCAGTTATATTCTCAACGAACTTCTAAATAATCTTGCTTGAAAAGAGTAGAAGAAATGTGGCGGAAGAAGGGAAACACAGTATAAAAGCCTCCAATTCTTAGGTACATCCGGTGTAAGCATACACTCGAAGCTTTTTGTTAATACATTATAACACATATCTCATTAGTCATCTTATAAACACAAATAGTCAATAATTTATTATTATTTACAATTTCACCCGGTGTGTATGTAAACCTAATGTACCAAAGACTTGTTGTATAAAAGCTATCCAGTATGCCATCTCTACTAGACTACTACCGAAATAATTTCCCTGGAATGTTGTCCATGCCCAAGTAAGAATGTTCACATTCAAATTCCACAACATTTCATGTATCAATATATATACAATTACCATTATTTATATAAGAAATTGTGCTAACCTTAATTATTTTTTTAAGTCATACAACACAAAATGCAGGCATGCATTGTGGACCACTTATCTTTTTTTTCTTTGTTTTTCTTAAAAAAAATACATGGCCCTCTCCAGTCTCCCCTATCCCTTCGCGGGCCGATACGGTGGGCAGACTCAGCTCCCCTCTCCCATCCCTTCTTGGGCCGACTCTCGACTCCCTTTCCACCGTCCAACCATAACCTCCCCTCCCCTTTACCGCCCTAACCTCCTATCTGTCACCACAGGTTTTCCAATCCATCGTGACGGATAATAAAGTCGGTCATCACAAATATTAAAAATTGTCGTCACATATATTAAAAATTCTCATATCCGTCGTGACGGATAATGAGGTTTGTCATCACAAATAAAACGAGTGGTGCACAATACATGCCTACATTTTGTGTTCTATAACTAAAAAAAATCAAGGTAACCACAATCACCGTTATTTATATTATCAAGATGATCCAAGAGTTTGAATGAAACTAGCTCACCACATGGCATTAATGCATTATATTGGTTCGTTCTCTCATGCTAAGCGAGATTGAATGGGCCATCGCATGTCCTCGCCACCACCTTCCTCATTTCCAGGAAGTCATATGCAACAAACTAGTTGGACATGCAAGTGTATATAACACCTAATATGGACTCATATGTTGCACCGGCTAACTAGCTGTTCTTTTTTGTTTTCATTTTAAGATATTCTTCTATCATATTGAGTTCTGTTACTCGGTGTTTTAGTCGGCCGTGGTATTAGACAATATGAATATGAGTTGGAATTCGATGGTCAAATTAAAAGAAAAGAACAAATATATTGCGTATACCAGCTCATACGACTGGTCTTTGAAACAAGCAACTCACATTAATGGATTAATCTGGTGTGACGTGTGAACAATAGCTCTAGCCTCCAGCTCCGATCCTAACGAGTACTCCGTACATTTGTTCTATTTTCTTCATGTCACTATCATTTTTCTTTCTGATAAAATCAAATATAATACTCCTGAGGATGACGAGTATTCTGAAGTAATGTATCGATCATCAATTCATAAAGACAAGATGGTGGTCTTCGCTTTAGGCATCACCATGTATAATTCGGATATACATTTATATAAATTACCTTCTACCCTTTTTAATTATCTTAAATTCTTAATTCAAATGTTGGGCTCATATTATTTGTTACAAAGTCGAAAATGTAATGCACTAAAGTTATCTAAATCTGTTCATCTCTGTTTTTTAAGATAAGTTTTGTTCATTTTAGTTTGACTTTGTGACAAATATGAGCCTAACATTTGAATTGAGATAAGGATGTAAGGTAAGTTTCTTGGTGCAAATCAGACGCCTGTTCTATTACTTTATAAGTTTGTATATGTATATCCAATTGAACTATCGTTTATTTTGTTATTCACAAGTTCGTAAGTAACCTGAGGTTAAAAATCAAATGATTAGTGGAACTTTCTTTGCGCCTAACAGTATGATGTTCTAGAAGAAAAATTATCCTTTTCTTTTGGCTTTACTGCTGCCAAGATTCACCTCCATTATTTATCAGCCTGAGAGATTAATCATTTGGCTCGCACTTCTATAAAAATGTTTGTCCCTAATTAGTCGTTCTACAATGGATGAGTTTGACTTTATATGCATAACCAAAAACGTAACAGGCCGTAGGCTAGTCAATCCAATTTAAATTATCATTTCAACTCGTTGCCGCTAACCTGACCGAACCAAGCATTGCTGATTTTTTATCACCGCATTTTCACTCTGGTATGTTTTATCTGTATACTAGCTAGCTAGCTGCAGTGGTGAACGGAATAACGGGTACATAGTAGCCCACAGATACTCGTATTTGTTGCGTAGCAAAGTACGTTATTCTACGCCCATTTCGTCCAAAATTAGCCAACCACTATAAGATAAAATTAAAAAATGGAACTAGCTAGGGTGAAGGGAAAATTTTTAATTGACAACCAGGTGTTTATATATATGAAAAATTGCATAAGAGAATGATAAATAAATTAGTTCACCCATAGAAGATCTATACATACATAACTGAGGCCAATGTTTTCTTTTTACTGGTTTCCAAGTTATTTTTTTCACATAAACAGAAGTATTTGAGTAGGTTAAGTGTCATCTCTTTGTAACAAAATCAATATAGACTAGCATCACAACACAAGATTTCTTCTTGAATTGATTTATGATCTAATTATCATGAAAATGACTGAGCTGATTTATATATATAAATTAAATACCCCAATTTTGAGATAGCTAGGATATGTTTTTCTATTGAAAGAAAAAGGCGATCGAGATAAATAAGTGCAATTTAGAAGTATACTTTTGGAGCTTAGCTTCCATGTTCATGCTAGCTTAAGTGCCCACCACATGCCCTAGTTGATGCTAAAAGTTAGATGATTACCCAACATGCCAGGGATTGTTTCATATGGTGTTTGTAGAATCTCCCTGGAAATCCAACGTAATCTACATTAGGTAATTGATTAATACCATATAAACCACTAAGCACGTGGCCACTTATCAAGCATCTAGATTTTCTTAGTAACTCAGTGTCTGTTTGGCATGTACTTTTATAATAATCTCCCAACTCAAGAATAATCTTGGTTTGGTAAAGAAAATAAGCTCAAGAAAAAGCTCTCATAAGCTCTAAAAATAATCTTGTTGAAACGCTAAAAACATCAGCGTCTCAAAGCGTTTGTAAGCTTCTTCTTTGTTTTTTCCATTGTTGCCCTCCCATTTCTTTTGCCTTTTAACAAATCAAACGTATAAAAGAAAACTACCCTAGTTCATCAGCGTTTGTGAGCTTTTTTAACAAATGAACAG